>CM076093.1:38739982-38840127 GCA_038088585.1 Chrysina gloriosa | reverse complement strand
GAAAATTACGCTACAGCGGAAGAACTCAAGCGGGAACTAAAAATTTTTAGGTATTTTGCAACAAAAAAGATCAGTCGCGGGGCGTAAAGAACGTAGTCTTCACGGCGAGCGCTAAATTGCGTAATATTGTAGTTAATCGGGCGTGTAATTTGATGTGGGGCACTTGTTTCGTTAGGGATTATAGACATATATTTTATTGTTATAACTGCTTAGAGACGGGACATGGATCAAAAGAATGTAAAAAACGCAGTTGTGTGGTAGATGCGGGGTAAGCACGATAGGGCGCAATGTAAACCTGAAACTTTAAAATGCGTAGTATGCGAAAAAAGAAGATACCGGGAGTAAATATCGCGCATGAAGCGTACGGGAGGGATTGTCTTTCGCTAAAAAATTAATAGAGATCGAAGAAAAACGAACAAATTATAATTCTTTATGATGGCTACGTTAAATAAAAATTTTCATATTTCGACGGGCGGTGTAATTAAATGTTTACAGGTAAATTTAGGCAGGGGCAGAAGGGCAACGGAAAATTTATGCGAAAAATTAATTAGGGAAAGTATCAAAATTGTATTTATCCAAGAACCGTATGTAATTAAGGGGAAAGTTTGCGGGTTTCCTCGTAACTTTAATGTGTTTTCGAAAGCGGTAGAAAGTCAAGAACCGATTAGGGCCGCAGTCGTAATTACGGATAGGGACCTCGGGGCTATTATGTTAGGAGATAAGAGTACGCCTAATGCGGTTGTTGTAGAAATTCGCATTAGTGGGGTCATTAAGCTTGTCGCCGTATCGGCTTATCTGCCTCCAGAAGAAAGGCACGTAGGGGAATTTCGGGGTAATCTAATATCGTTAAAAGAGTCATTAACGTTAAATAATCTGCACGGGCAGATAGTATGTATCGACGCGAATAGTAAAAGTAGATTATGGGGAAGTCCGATTGAAGATAGGCGCGGTCGGGAATTAGAAGAGTTATTTTACGAAAGGGATTTGGCGGTAATTAACGATAACGAAGAACCGACCTTCGTGGGGCATCGCGGCTCCAGTTTTATTGACGTAACCGCGGTAAATCAATTAGCTTACGCGATTGTTAAAAATTGGGAGTTGAGAGAGGAAGAAACACTTTCGGACCATAAATTCGTCGAATTTATTATCGAAACGGGTGGAGAGGGAAATCGCGGGGCGGGCGTCGCGAGGGGTTTTTGTTCTAAAAAAGCCGATTGGGAAAAATTTAATGAATATTTTAGCGAGGAGGCGGAACTTTTGGCATTCGAACTGGAAAATTCCGATACGGCTCGCGAGATCGAAACGATTGCAGACAAAATTAATTGCGCTATAGTCTCCGCGTGCGACCGGTCGATGCCGCGGAGAAAAGATTTTTCGAAAAATCGGTGCCTTGGTGGACTCCGGAACTGACGGTTCTCCGTCGGGAGACGAATCGACTAAGGCGCCGATACCAGAGGTGTAGGGACGAGGGGGAAAGACGCGAACGCGAAATAGTTTACAGGGCAAAGTGCGAACAATACAAGACATCGTTGGGGGATACTCGAGTCAGTAAGTGGCGCGAGTTTTGCACAAGGTCAGGGGGAGAGATCCGTGGGGATTAACATACAAAGTTGTTAGGCAGAAAAAGGGATGTGCGGGCGCGAACGTAACGATAAGGCGTAGAAGCGACGGGGACGAGGGCGAACACACGAGGGACGCGGAGGAGACCGCGCGCGAATTTTTGGAGGTTTTCTTTCCAGGGGACGACGCGAACGACGACAGCGAGGAACAGGCGCGAATCAGGGCTTCAGTTCGAGGGGGGTTGTATGCGGGGGCGGATGACGTTGGGTTTTCAGACAGCGAAATCGAGGCGGCGTTTAGATCAGGTAATCCACGGAAGGCACCGGGGGCGGATGGGATAACGGCGGATATCGCGGTTAAGGCATTCGAATCGGCACCGCGACTTTTTCAGCTCTTTTTAATCGATGCCTTAGTAAGGGGTTTTCCGAGCTGCTGGAAACAACAGCTCGTCAAAATTATACCGAAGCCGGGGAGAACAGATGCGAGCGACGCGAGAAGCTATCGGCCGATTAGTTTGTTAGGGGTGGTTGGAAAAGTGCTGGACAGCCTGGTGATCAATCGTATCGAGTACCACGTGTACAAGAACGAGCTGATGCAGGATGGCCAGTACGGGTTTAGAAGGGGTAGATCCACGTTAGACGCGATCGAAAGGGTAACTAGTTTTGTCAGAAACGCGAAGCTAAGGGGAGTATTGTGCGGCGATAATGCTGGACATAGAGGGTGCGTTTGACAACGCTTGGTGGCCTATGATACTTTACCAGTTGAGGCGCAAGAATTGTCCTCCGAACCTTCTGCGAATAGCAGAATCGTATTTTTCGGACAGGGAGGCGGTAATCGACGAAGCAGGAACGAGGGTTACGAAAGGGGTAGAAAGGGGGTGTCCTCAGGGGTCGCGGTCGGGGCCGGGGTATTGGAACATCCTTTACGATGGGCTTTTCGACGTGCAGATGCCGGAGGGGTGCGAGGTTTTAGCTTTCGCGGACGACACGACGCTTTTAGTAAGGGCTGGGCAGTATAAAACGTTAAAGAACCGTGGGAATGAGGCGCTGGATGGAGCTTTGAGGTGGAGCGAAGCAAATAAGTTAGTTTTTAACGCGCGGAAGTCGGAAGCGCTGTTTTTCGGGAAACCGGGGCAGCAGAAACCGTCGTTTAGATTGGGTAACGAAACAATCTATTGTAAGGAGGAGGTTAAGTTCTTGGGCGTCATTTTAGACGACAAGCTTAACTTCAAGGCTCACATCCAGCACGCGACGGCGAGGGCGCGCGAGTTAACGAACAAGTTGGGAGCGGCGGCTAGGCTAACGTGGGAGTTAAACGGAAGGGCGGCGTCGGTAATATACACGGGGGCAATAGAGCCGGCGATGCTCTATGCGGCACCCGTGTGGGCGGACGCGGTAAGGGTAAAAGAATCCCGGAAGATTCTCGGCGCGCAGCGACTGTCGACGGTTCGGGCGGCTAGGGCGTACGCGACGACTTCGGGTGGGGCGGCGGCTGCGATCTCGGGTGTCCTTCCAGCGGACATCAGGGTGAAGGAGTTGCAACGTAGGCGCGACGTGGGGCGGATGGGGCGCGAAGCGTTAGAAAGGGTTACGGGGTTAGAGGGGCTCGGTCCGGAGGGAATCGAGGGGCGCAGGAAGTTGGTGGCGGAAATACACCCATCGGAGGTGCGCGCGGTGACCTACCGGAGGTCGAGGGAAGGGGAAGAATTTGGCAAGGGGGTCGAAATTTTCACGGACGGATCGCGATCGGAAGAGGGTACGGGCGCGGCGTTAGTAGTATACGCGAACGGGGTCGAAATTAGCTCGCGGAAGTTTAAACTCGCGGAGGGGTGCGATAGTTTTCAGGCCGAACTAGTAGCGGTTAACGAGGCGGCGCGGTACGCAAGGGAGATGAGGGTGGAAAGGGCGACGGTAGTTACGGATAGTTTGTCGGTGCTAGAGTCATTAAAGGGCATTCGGAAGCCCTCGGGGTTGCTTTTGGAAACGTGGCGGAACGTAAGGGAGGCGCGGGTCGAACTCAAGTGGACGAAAGCTCACGTGGGAACGACCGGGAACGAGCGGGCGGACG
Source organism: Chrysina gloriosa (assembly GCA_038088585.1). Lineage (NCBI taxonomy): Eukaryota > Metazoa > Arthropoda > Insecta > Coleoptera > Scarabaeidae > Chrysina > Chrysina gloriosa. The sequence goes on along the minus strand of CM076093.1, from coordinate 38,836,500 downwards.
AACTCGCGAGGGAGGCGACGGGGGACGCGAACGCGGGGGCCCGGTACGATTTAGTTTCGGAACAGACCGTTAGGAACGCGATAGGGGCTAAATGCAGGGAAGAGTGGCAGGCGCGATGGGAGGGCGCGACGACCGGCAGATGGACGAAGAGGTTCATCGGGGATGTTCGGGGGTTCAGTAAGTTGGGGGTGAGGTTATCATATCAGGCAGTTCAGTTAGTTACGGGACACGGGAATTTCAGGGCATATTTACATAGGATAGGGCGCAGGGAAGATCCGTATTGCGACTGCGGCGGGGAAGACACGGCGGGGCACGTTCTATTCGACTGCCCACTCACCGCGGAGTGGAGGGCGCGGACGGAAACGGCGGCATTAAGGGGGCCACCGGTGGCCCAAGTGCGAAGGGGAAATCAGCGACAACGAGTCTGCTGATTGGTGGCGGTTTTTCAGCGCGGCGGCGGAAAAATTAAGTCGTCTCGAGCACGACTAGGGCGGGTATTTAGGGTAACTTTAATTTTAGGGAACTTAGTCTAGGCAATAATTATAGGGAAACCATTGTGCTTTTACCATTTTTCGCGATAAGATTGAGGCTGCTGTGTATTTTTTCTTTTACAGAACGGTCCCCACCGAAATCGGCGATTCACGCCGACGCCCGGAGACGACGGCCGACCGGAGCACACGAGCCGGGAGGCGGAACGAGGACGGGAACAAGCGGGACGAGCACGCGGAGAATGGGAAAAGTTAGATGTTTTATGTATGTGTATAAATATAGTTAGGAGACATGTAAGTTAAGTAGGGAGCGGGCTAGGCTCGCATTAGCTTAGACTAGGTCCTTCATATACCACAGGGGCGGTTTTTACCGGGTTTTTTTACCCCCCATTGCACGTGGATGCGCCAAGTCGGCCCGGAAACCGCACATTTGAAAGTTAATTTCGAATTTAGTTTAGATTTAGTTAGGTAGATAGATCGAGACTCAAGATCACTATAGCTTTGGACGGGACATATATTGTAAATAAGATAGGGAACTTTTTATATTCAGGATAGGAGAGCCACGGTGTAGTACCTTCTGGTGGGGCACCGTGCCTTAGGATCAATGTAATATCTTAAGGAAGAATAAATAAAGTGTGGAGAGTGGCTCGCGCTCTGAAGGGGAAGAATGTCCACCGCAACCCCCTTACACGGACCGGAGGGGTTGGTCTATTCCGATGAGGAGAAGGCCACAGTCTTCGCCAAGCATTTGGCGAAGGTCTGCGACGCCGAGACTGCCATTCCTGGGGACGACGAAGCCCTGGATGAGGAGGTCGAGTCGGTCGTCGAGTCCGTCCCACTTCTGGAGGCGGGCGAACCTCTACCACCGGCGACAATGACTGAGCTGAAGACCATCATCCGGGGCCTTAATTCCAAGAAGGCTCCTGGCCCGGACGGCGTCGGGAACGAGGCCCTGAAAAAGATGATGGATGAATCTCTGGAGCGATTGCTGGGGATCGTCAACGCGGTGCTCCTCCATGGTTACTTCCCGGAGGTGTGGAAGAGGGCCGAGGTCGTCATGGTGCCGAAGGCGGGAAAAGACCCTTCCTTCCCGCAGAATTACCGCCCCATTAGCCTCCTTTCAACTATCGGCAAGGTGGTCGAGAGCGTAATTCTCTCTAGACTACGCGAGAGAATGTGGGAGTTGAACCCCCTCCCGGAAGAGCAGTTCGGCTTTCGGGCCGGACTGAGTGCTGATCTCCAACTTTGGCGCGTCACCGATGCCATCCGGGAGGGATTGGCGAACAGAGAGACCACCGGGGCGGTATTTTACGACTTCGGCAACGCCTTCGATCGTGTGTGGCATGACGGCCTCATCTACAAGATGATCCGCCTGGAGTTCGGAGGAGCCCTCGTCCGATTGATTGCGTCGTACCACTCCGGCCGCACGTTCCGAGTGCGAATTGGGAAAGCCGTCAAGTCGGCCCTTTACACCGCGACGGCGGGTGTTCCTCAAGGCTCACTGCTGGCTCCGGATCTCTTCAACTTATTTACTTATGATATTCCCAGGACACCGGGGACGGAGTTAGCAGTATACGCTGATGATACGGCGTATTTCACAACGTCGCGAGCCGAGGACCTTGTTTGTCGCCGCCTGCAAACAGCAACTGACCAGCTGGAGGATTGGGCTTCCAAGTGGAGAATGAAGATCAACGAGGAGAAATGCGTTGCGGTGAGATTCACGAATCGCAAACGCCCCGCCCACGACGTCATCTCTGTGGGCGATACCAGACTCCCTTGGAGCCCAAGCACCGTATACCTCGGACAGCCGTCTAACCTGGCGTCCGCACGTGCAGGCGGTGACTGCCAAATATTTGGCAGCGAGGAACACCCTTTTCCCACTCCTGTGCCGGGGAGGGAAGCTTTCGCTGAGGGCGAAGAGGACGATCTACTGCTCATTGTTGAGACCCATCAACACTTACGCCGCCATGGCCTGGATAACGGCGGCTCCGACGCGCGTCGCCACCCTGGCCGCTCTGCAGAACAAGACGCTCCGAATAATGACTGGAGCCCCATGGTATGTGAGGAATGATCGGCTCCAGTCCGATCTCGACATAACATCTTTCGAGGATCACCTCCGCGCCTTGGCCGTGTCCACATGGCGCAGGGCGAAGGATTCGGAGCACAGAGTGGTTCGGGAGCTGGCGACGCTAGATCCTGACCGTCCGCCGCCTCGCCTGAGCGTCCGGCGCATCGGGGATGTCCTTCGTCAGTCCCTCGAAGGGACATAAGAATAACGACTTTATCGTGATGACCATCTCCACGCCCTTTGCGCCGTGACTTAGCCCTTCTTCCCCTTTTCCTTCCTCAATCCTACCAACGGCGAGATGTAAGCCGTTCCCCCAGAGTCGTGAGCCCTTGGAGCTGCGGCTTCAGCTCGAGTGGGAGAAGCCGTCCTTAGATAGCGGAAATATTCAGATTTCTACAACGCAAACAGCAGGAAGGGGAAAGTGGACTGGAATACCTTACAGCACTACAGAGATTAGCTACAACTTGCAAGTTCGGAGACCACCTGAAGAAAGCGCTGCGGGACCAGTTCGTATTTGGTTTGCGAGCTCAAAACATTCAAAGCCGGTTGTTGGAACAGAAGGACCTGACGTTAGAAAGAGCAGTAGATATCGCTGTGGGGATGGAAACTTCAGCAAGAGATGCAGCTCAACTACATCGAGGCAGTAGTGGCAGTACATTAGGAAATGTGAATGCTATTATTTCAAAAGTGCCAAATAAAAGACAATATTCCTCACATAGTGTAGCGAAATCTAAAACCAATATAAATTCTGGTAATTTAAAATGTTTTAGGTGTGGTTCACAGAAACATTTGGCGAATAAATGCGACAAACAGAACCTAACATGTTACAAATGCAAGCGGAAGGGTCATCTGAGTAAGTGCCTGTTCACAATGGACATAACACGTAATAAACACATAAGAAATACGTAATACGTAAAGTTGAATCATGGGAAATCCATATAGACGTTCACAGTGGCCGTAACAAACCTTATGTCTTATGTGCGTCTTATGTGTGAACGTAAGAAATACGTAAAGTTGAACAATTCTCAACTTTACGTATTTCTTATGTATGAAATTAGTGAGATTTAACTTTTTAATATTGCCGCTAGTGTTCAGTTGGTAGAAGTAGACAGCAATGAAGAACCAAGCTAACCTTACAACTTCTTAAAAGTTTAGTGCGGTTTGTACATCGTTGTAGATTTTTTGTGTAGAAGTGCAAATTGGGAATTGTTATTTTGCCGTATTCCTCTGATTAAATTATTTCAAGCTAAGAATCTTTTTACTATTATAGTGGTAATGATTTGTGATTGAAATTATAATTAATATAAAGGTGATGGAGAACATTAATGTAGAAGTGCTAATCCACCTGGTACAAGCGAAGCCATGTCTGTATGACAAAGCAGACCGAAATTATAAGGATGTGGTCCGAAAGGAGAATGTGTGGAAGGAGATCGCTGAAAATTTGAATTCAACAGGTAGCACCTGATTGTATAATATACTAAATAAAACGTAACACTAACCATGATTTCAGGTGAAGTTTGTGAAAAGATATGGAAAAATTTGAGGGATTGCTATATGCGTGAACGCAAGAAGCATTCCAGCAAGCCGAGTGGATCTAGTGAGCCCGACTTACAAACTTGGACTTGGTACGAGGACCTCCAATTTCTGGACGATTACATATCTCACAGAAGGTATAGAAGAATGGTGCTATGTAAAAGTTTTTTCTAATTTATAAATACTTTCTATTCAGGCGTATTTCCACGAACAAGGAATTTGTAGTAGTGGAGAATTTGGAAGTGCTTGCCGAAGAAACCAGCGAGACTTATTCTCAGTTCACATCTAACATCGATGGTAATATTAAGCACTTATATATAACTATATATTATAGACAATATCATTTATACAACAATAAATAAACACCTTTCTTTTAGAATCACTAGATTTGGAAACAGGATCCAATCCATTACTTAGTGTTCCTTCCACTTCGACTTCGTCAGGATTATTGAAAGGTAATAAATATTATTCTTCTAGTACACAACAAACATTAATGTATGTATATGTATAACAGATTCTGCCGTCAGTAGTCCTGCAGCAAAGAAAAGGAAGGCAGAAAGGTTACAGAAAAAACCGGATCAGGAAGCTGTGGACACAGCAATTTTAACTACTTTAAATGCTATTAATGCTCGCCAAGAGGTAGAAGAAAGAGATTTCGGGAACTTAGTAGCATTTGAAGTAAGTAAAATTGCTGATGTCCAAAAGAGGAAAAAAATTAAATTAGAAATTCTAAAATTGATTTTGGAAGATTGAATTAAAAAAATATATAATCAAAAATGTGTTTTATTTCTTTTTATGTACAATATTTTTTATATATAAATAAAATATACATATATATATATATATATCTAATACCTATCTCTTACTTTAATTAAGTTCTTTTCACATATTCTATTTGTCCTTCTTTAAATCCTGCTGGACTGAGGAAGTATTTTGCTAACACATTTCGCATATTAGTTGCTGTAGATGCAGCATTATTGCTGCCAAGTCTACCACATGTGTTTAAAATTGTACCTTCCACTTCTTGCCTCCACTGACCAAGAACATCATCACTATCAATAAAATTATTTGGGCAATAATGTTCTTTGGCAGGCTGGAAGGATTTTATATAATTATGCAAGCATACAGTGGCTTTAATTATACTGTCGACATTATCCGGTGATGCACAAATGGCCCTATGAAATATTCTCCATCTAGCAACTAATATGCCAAATGTAGTTTCGATAACCCTGCGAGCTCTTGACATTCGATAATTAAATACTGCTTGCAGTATATTCAGGTTATTTCCGGAGAATGGTCTCATCAAATGTTTTGAAAGTGGGAATGCAGCATCTCCGACAAAGTAATAATTCAGTTTTGTTTCACATCCTGGCAGGGTTTCTTCTTTAGGTATAGGAAATGAACTATTTTGGAGGCTCCTGCCCAAAATGTGAACTACCAAAAACACCTCCATCACTTACTGAATCGTAAGCCCCCACATCAATATATATAAAATTATATTGTGCATCACATATTCCCAATAAAATTATGCTGAAGTAACCTTTATAGTTGTAATAAAGGGAATCACTTTTGCTGGAGCAGTTATTCGTATATGTTTCCCATCGATGCAGCCTATACAATTAGGCATATCCTAAATATTACAAAATTCGTTAGCTATCTTTTTAAATACAGTCTCAGTCGGTTCCAGCAGTACTAATGGTTGTAATAGTTGCCATATCAACACTGCTACTTCATTAACAATAACACAAACTGTTGACTTTCCAATACAATAACTTTGTGCAATTGAAAAGTAACTGTCTCCAGTAGATAAAAATCTGTGAGAAGATAATAATTATATATGATTTACATTTAGATTACACAATATATCTACCTTAGGGCCGGTCTTTCCAAGGTGCTAATAAAGTTGCTAATAGTTATGTGACAAATAAACTTATTAGGTACCTTAATTCTTCGAATAAAAATGTTCGTCCTTCCAACAGCTGTAATTCGACGAATAGCTATTTTACAAATAAGAAAATAAAAACCAAAAGAATATAGGTTGGTACGACGTTTGCAATGTATATACTTACAAGAAGGGGAACTAATAGAGATAGAGCTATAAATACGTTAAAGTGTTAAAAAGAGATGACATTTGGTCAGATTTTATATGGTTAAATAGATATAAAACTAGTATTTCTTTGAGCGCATGTCGGCCTTCATCTTCATTGTATTGTCGCCCAATCAAATTTATATTTGTTAAAGAAACGAACGACTTCACATTAGTGGAGACAAACAGATTGTTGGAAGAAGTTAACGCTCTTCTTCCAACACTTATCAACTTTGGTGATTCTCAAATCTCTGTGAAACACGAACTTTTGCTGACAATGACGGACGGAAAGGTATGCAACGCCCTAACGGAAACTCGTTCATCTCAAAAGTGTTTCATCTGTGGCGCCACCCCCAAAACAATGAACGATGAGCCCGCGACGTTTAATAGCAATCAAGAACATTTAGGTTTTGGTTTATCTACACTTCATGCTTGGATTCGTTGCTTCGAATGCCTTCTACATATCAGCTACAAGTTGAATATTAAGAAGTGGCAGGCTAGAAGCGGCGAAGAAAAAGCAGATATCAAGGTTCGTTCCGACGAAATCAGGTTGAAATTTAAGAACGAGATGGGACTGATTGTAGATAAACCAAAGTCAGGATTTGGTTCTTCAAATGATGGAAACACAGCCCGTCGCTTTTTTAAGAATGCTGAGATGAGTGCTCACATCACAGGGTTGGATGTTACAATTATCAAACGATTTGATGTTATTTTGAGGACATTGTCTTCTGGATTTGAGGTAAACTTAGTTGAATTCAATAAATTTTGTCTTGAAACCAGAAGACATTATCTTAATCTCTATTCGTGGTACTGTATGCCTGCTACTGTACATAAAATATTAATTCACAGTACAGAGGTCATCAAAGCAGCACTGCTTCCAATTGGGCAGCTTTCCGAAGAGGCTCAGGAAACACGTAACAAAGATTGCCACAGATTTAGGGAGTACAACACCCGCAAGTGCTCGCGTGTTGCCACGAATAGAGACTTACTGTCCATGTTAGTTATAACATCAGATCCTTTGATCAATAGCCTTCGAGAGATGCCCCAAAAAGCCGGAAAAAATATGTACAGAGGTTCTAAAGTTAATTGTAAGCCCTAGCATAGTAGAATCAAGACCGGAATTGTCATCATATTGTCGCACAATGTCACAAAATGATGACGATTACACAGTAAACGATTCAATAGAAGACTCTGATGATGATTATTAGTTAAAGTAACTATTTTTAATTTTTGTTTAATTATTTATTTATACTGTACATACCACATAATACAATCTGAATCTGATATGCATCAAATTTACGACGTGCATAGCACTTGTTATGTAATTTTGTTGTTTGTATATCATTTTTTAATATATTTTTCTGTTTTATACAATTTTTTCGTTTTTTATTACAAAAACGTGACTACCTATATGTAAAATAAGTAAAAGGATCGTTATATTACATAAAATAATTTTGTCCACCTAGCATGTTCTACGCGATACACTGTGCGTCGGTTTGACCTGACCCACCTTCCACCGACGTTCTCGCTTGCATTTCATCGTGCTTAAAGTACGTAAAAACTTATACGTACAAGTCTCCTAGCGAGGCCGAAGAAGATCCGCCCGTCTTACTTCGTACGGTAAACACTTTTAGAGGCAAACGTGCCTTGAAACCATACGAACTTTACGTTCTTTTATTTAACGTCCAAGAGACCACGGCGACCGCCCCGCCGCATAAAATTTTTGTATAGACCTTTCGGTCTTCAGTGAATTTAAACGTTTAAGATAAACGTGCATTAACGTCTCCGACCCAAGAGACATATGTTACGGCTTCGCCGTTTTTACCGCTCTCAGGCGCAAAACGTTTGTGACTATCGTCTTTAGAACGTTTAGAACAAACACAAAGACAAAATATTTTAACTGTTTGGACAAAACGTATTTTAAAACGTTTAGCCACAAATGTATTTTAATTTTCTGCGAAGCGAGAACCATCCGATTCTTCGGATTCAAGTAACAGATCGTCGTTCATCGCCCGACCTAAATGCAAGATGTAAGCGTCGGGTCAAATGGACTAAAACAGAGTACACGCTAGATGTGATACACATTATAAGCATAAGTTGCGATACATTTTTTTATCTAAAAAATTTGACCTTGAAGTGGTGATTTAAGATCGTTTCTTATATTGTGAGTGCGTCAATCCTATCTGTCTGAAGAAATGTTTTATAGTAAATGTGTCAAATCATATCTGTCTGATGAAATGTTCGTTTATTCTAAATGTATTAATCGTATCTATCAAAATAAACCGGCATAAAAACAGAAAAGCCTGTTTTAATTTCTATATCCACACGCAAGCGGGAAACCGCAAAGTGCTTTCTCCAAAAGAGGAGATCGTAACAATTAATAACAATACGACTTTACGCAACTAGATTTTTTAATGCAGTAGGTGATTTTAACGGTATACATAAGTCCACAGTGTATAGAATAATTAAACGTGTGTCCCATGCAATAGCTGCGTTCAGACCCAGGCACATAACATTCCCTACAATTGATGAAGTTCCTGAAATTACTAAAGGATTTTTTAATCTTGCTTCCTTCCCAGGAGTAACCGGTGCCATAGATTGTACCCCTGTAAAAATTTGTTCACCAGGTAAAAAAATATATACATATGCAATTGTTACATAAAAATGTATTTATTTATGCATGTGGGAATGATGCTGAAATGTATCGTAATAGAAAAGGATACTTTTCTTTAAATGTACCAGCTGTATGCAACTACAATTTAAAGTTTCGTAATATAGTATCCCAATGGTCTGGTTCTGCTCATGACTCACATCCTCAATAGTTCTTCTCTGCGAGTACAATTTGAGCAGCACACTTTTGGAGAAAATATATTATTGGGAGATGGGGTATAGAAGCCGATATTACCTTCTTACGTCACTTTTAAATCCGAGAACAGCTGCAGGAAACTTATATAATGAGGCACATATTAGAACACGCAACAGCGTTGAACGCCTTTTTGGCATCTGGAAACGAAGGTTTCCTGTACTTGTTACTGGTATGCGCTTAAACAGTCACACTAATCAATGTGTTGTTGTGGCGACTGCAGTTTTACATATTATTGCTCGTGAAGTCAATGAATATGAATCACCAATCGATCCTGGTATTCAGCAAATTATAAATGTAGTGAATGCTATGCAGGCAAACATCAATGCAGAAAACATACAGCAAGATAATAGAAGAAGGTACCACTTGATTGCCAATTATTTAATTTAATATTATTCCTAATTTAGCAATCTGTTTATATTGTGGTTTTATAAAACTGAATTTGAACTAAAATATTACTACTCAGTGTAAATATAGCTAATAATCATAAGTAAATATGGTTGCAAGGACTGTCGTGTAGTTACTGGCAGTATACCACATCGATAAACTCACCACACAATTGTGTAAGAAAAAGAAAAGACTCAATGATAGTAATTCTTATGAGTACGCAATCTTTAATTCTTCATTGTATGTATGTAACGTTTTTCCTTCTTTTAGTTGTATTATTTACTTAATACTCCATAGAATTATGGAGATTCCACAAGTTAAAAGAACAATTGCAATAAAAGGCTTTCCACTAATTTAGTTTTTATTTTCATTAATACTAAAGTTATTCTTATACTCTTGTTCGTCTATTTGTTTTTCCTTTAATATTTTTTTCATGAGATGAAGCTCCATTTTTGTTTGGTGTTCCTCAAGTACTAATTATTGCTGCAGCTCAACAATTTTTTGCTTTGTCAGCTAAGGAGCACCACTTCTCATCAGTAATTCTCCCTGTGAGTTATTTCTTTTTAAGTGCTGATTCACCTACATTGTTCTCAACTTCATGAGACGTTGATGGTCCAGTTCTTCCTTCGCTATTTGTTTCTTTGTAATTGATCTGTTACGGAGTGGACTTGAAATTTTTTAGTTAAGTTTTCCGAGCTGATGAGTCCAGGACAATAATCCACAATTGAGGATTCGACCCGTTCTTTGTCCATTACTGGACCAATCATCACCTCAGCGTGTACAGACAGTATACGAAATCTGGGTATACCTGCCTCAGTATCGACGCTACCGGAAGTATCGTCAAGAAAATGGAGAGTTGACAATTCTAAATCTGGCGCCATTTTTCTTTACGAATGCGTTATTCGTACAGATGATGGGCAGTTCCCAGTTGCGCAGATGCTGACAGAGGCCCACAACACCAATTCAATTCAATACCTCGCTTAATGGGTTAGATCGGGCGCTGTTCCGCCGTAAGCCGTCATCACAGCTACCATCAGGGCGTCTACAAATTGTAAAACAATAACAGAGTATGCCTGCGCGCTGAATAACGAGCCTCTACCAAACTGCTACATTCGTATAGACGTGGCATATTTCATTAAAAATTATTCCATGTTCCTGAAAGCTGAGAGACCCAGGATAAGAAAATTCTATCTCGCGATGATCGGACAACCCATCTTGACTCGCAATGTTAATCAAGCGGATTGCATCGTCAAGGCTATTCTGATCATCTCAAAAAGCGAGACCCAGGTTTTCTTGCCAGATCGAAGAGAAATGAAATCCCTCCTGTCTGGAGAAACTCTTCCTGAAATCGAAGACTCAGACATAGGTAAATGTGACGCGCAATTCATAAAATAAAGCCGTGATTTTATTTATTTACGATCGTATAAGCATTTTCTTTCTCTTCATTTAGATCACATTGATGAACATGCGGATACGGTATTTGATCATGATGTATCCAGCAAGGATAACTTCTGGTACGAATGGGGACAAGGACTTGGAGACAGCCGTAGAGGGAGTAATAAAAGAAGAACACGATCGAGAGAAAGCCTATTTTCTCCCCAGTTTCTCGAAACATTTACTGAGGAATTTAGCATGGCTACCTCTATGGTCGTGCCGAAAACGCAATGACTTCGGATTCGGCAGGATTCCCCGTCGAGTTCCAGCGATACCCAATCGTCAAACTACAATTAAATCGTATTTTAATCAAGTATAGTTACCTTTGTTATTCGTTTACATAAAAGTATTTCTTAATATGTAGTAGATATGTATATATATATATATATATATTAAAATCCAAACTAAATGATTATGTATTTATTATAAATAAATTATTACTTACATATTATTTAACAGACATCATATGTAGAACCTCTAGTATGATTTTTCTGCAAAGGCCGCTTATTTGAATCGCAGCTTAATTGACTCAAATATGCTATGCACCAACGTGATTCTAATAAGCGGCGTCTACTGTATTTGTATAAAAATAATATTCTAATAAATTTACAATTTAATTTTTCTTCCGCATAGGTGGAGGAAGATACAAAAACTGGACTTAAGAGCAGATTATAAAGAAGATACAGATGTTGGAAAGTATTTGAAGTATATCTTTGGACTTCCATTTCTCAATCCCTCTCAAGTTGATGATTGTTTTCCCATAGATTTTTGGAAAACTTTGACAAAACACCGAATTCGCAGATTATATGGTGCACAAATATATTGACGAAGATGCCGAGTTCCAAACCCACAAGTGGGCCGAAAAATAGTTCTTATCTAGAACGAAAACAAATGCCTGCGAGAGTTTTAATGCAAAATTTAATTCTTTATTTTACAGTGATCATCCAAATATATTTCAATTTGTAGAAGTTTTAAAAAATATTCAAATAGATACCTACATTAAAATAGGAAGTGTGAAGGAAGCGCGAAGTATATACCGTAAAACTATACATAAAAATATCATTGTTAACAAATAATAATATAAGTTCACTTGAATTTGTAAAATACGAGGCGTGTTTTTAAACTAAGTACCGTTTTTAAATTACGCCGCCGCAGCACTGCGGTCGCCGTTTAGCGCATGCGTGCCATGTAGCTACCTCTGTAGGGAAGCCATAGACGCCATTACGGAACCATCCGATCGAATCTACATCTGTTTGCGTGATTTTAAAATGCCTCCACCTATTGAGAATCCCGCCGACTGCGAAGTGCGTGCTGTAATACGGTTTCTCTGTGCTCAAGGCTTCAAATCAGTTGACATTCATCGCCAAATCAGTGTAGTGTATGGTGAAAACATTATGAGTGATGGAATGGTGCGAAAATGGGTTAGGGCCTTTGAAGATGGCCGCACAAACATTCATGATGAGAAACGAAGTGGGCGACCTTCAGTCATTACCGATGATCTGATTCAAAAAGTGGACTGTAAAGTGAAAGAGAACAGACGATTCACGATTTCGTCGTTAGCTGAAAAGTTTCCTGCTGTCTCAAGAAGTGTTCTTTACGAAATTGTGTCCGAACGTTTAAATTATCGGAAACTGTGTTCACGCTGGGTGCCAAAAATGTTGACTGATGAGCACAAAACCAAAAGATTGGGCAGTGCATTGAGTTTTCTGGAGCGATACAGTAACGAGGGGGATGATTTTCTAAGCCATATTGTCACAGGCGATGAAACATGGGTAGCCTACGTTACACCGGAATCGAAGCAGCAATCAATGGAATGGCGGCATTCATCATCCCCTAGGAGAGTGAAATTCAAACAAACAATTTCTGCTCAAAAAATCATGTGCACTGTGTTTTGGGACAGAGAGGGGTGTTGCTGGTCGATTTTTTGACTCGCGGCGACACGATCAATGCAGCAGCGTACTGTGAGACTTTACAAAAACTGCGCCGCGCAATTCAAAACAAAAGGCGTGACATGCTGAGTGCAGGTGTCGTTTTGCTCCACGATAATGCCCGTCCGCACACTGCAAATCGAACACAAAGATCTTATCACTTCTTTTGGCTGGGAACAATTCGACCACCCTCCATACAGTCCCGATGTAGCGCCGAGCGACTATCATTTGTTTATGCACTTGAAGACCCAACTGGCGGGGCAGCGCCATTCCGATGATGACGAAGTGAAAACAACTGTGAAGCAGTGGTTGTCTAATCAGGCGGCAAGCTTCTTTGACGAAGGCATACAAAAGCTGGTCCCAAGATACGATAAGTGCCTCAATATTAATGGGAATTATGTAGAAAAGTAGAGTAAAGTATGACCTTTCAAGTGAATAAATTATTTTTGGAAAAAATTTACTTGTAGTTTTTTTATGTCAAAACGGTACTTAGTTTAAAAACACGCCTCGTATGTTTCGCATACATTTGTACCGAATGCGACGCAATAGATAACAAATAACAATACTTTAGCACAGCTATTATTACACACACACAGTAGTGAAATCGATACAGCTAATAATTATGTTTCATATAATTACATAAAATCCCTAAAAGTGGTTATATTATTATAATTTTTGATGCAGTTAGGTAATTCATTAAACAGTTTAAATCCATTAACAAAGTTACAAGTTCTAGCTCGATTAAAAGTATTAACATAAAAGTCATGTCTATTTCTAGTATCATAATTATATAATTCATTATTGTAAATGAGTGTACTATTTATAGATAATGGAATTAAATTTATTTTAATTTTAAATATATATAGGATAGTTTTAAATACAATTCTCTGCTGCACACTCATGATGTTCAGCATTGTCAACATAGTCCTTATAGGAGTATACTTACTACATTTTATGATTATTCGCATTGCTGTTTTGTATTTTTTGCAGCTGTTGTAGTTTGTTTTGATTTAAAGTAAACAATACTGTAGAATAAAATACTAAATGCCGTGCAATTATAGATTTGTGTAGTAATAGTTTCACATACATTGATTTTTTCCTATTCTACTCATAGAATATACCTTTTGACAACTTACTCAGCATACATTGTAAAATTTTAATTATTATCGAATACTACTCCTATATACTTAATACTATGTACAGTAGTTGATTATTAATTTTATTTTGATTTCATTATAATCAACACCAACTTATACTTATTACCTATGACCATTTACTTTTGTCAATATTTACATTTTTCTTTTGTCTTCTCTTTGTCTTTGTCTAGAACTAAATATAATTTTTGAAATAATATGTAGTATTATTTATTCGTATCCGTAATGCGACAATTATGTATATAAAAATATAAGACCAAAAATGATTTCAAAAATATTCGAATTAATTTAATCCTCTTAACTTATGGGAGCGAACTAGCCTAGGATTAACTGTAATTTCTGATCGCGGCAGCGAACTAGTGTGCGCCGAGTAAATCATGGCCCCCTTCCATAAAACCGATAGGCAGTATCGCCCCCTTCACTTCAAAAAATTCGCCGAATTCGTATTGCATTTAATAGACTAGTGACTAGTATACTGTTAGTTATTTAATTGTTGTACGATATAACGAATAAAATATCTAATTATTCTTAATATACTGTTTTATTATATCGCCCAGAAAAGTGTCTCTCGCTCCCCAAAATATGAATTTCTACTGATCGCCTTCCAAACATGGAAAAACGCATCCGTTGAGAAATTCTTTACGGATCGTATTAACAGTTTGCAACTAGTTCTCAAATTATCTACGTTACTTACTTGAACATCAAACTACTGATCACAGAACAGTGCTGAGAGTTGGTTTGGGTTGTTTGAAAGCTCTAACATGAGTGCGCATGCGTCGTACAGTTTGGAACTATAGTCGGACCATCTCGATCTGGCGAACGGAAAATATGCGAACTAACGGTTCCTTCCCTTACCGCGCGCTTCCCTATCCCTAATATTATACTAGTACAGTCCGAGTAAATTTGTTTATGTTTTGAATTTCCATTAGTGTTATTTTACTTCTTTTATCAGTCGTGTTCCTTTCTTATCATTATTTCATATCTTGTTGTAATTATTTTATCAGTTTTTTTTCAAAACTAAAGGAGTATTCAGAAGTTTTTAAGGTACATAGTCAACATAACCTCTATTATATACAGTCGACGCCGGCTAAAATGGACTCGGTTAACTGTAACTTGTTCCTTCAGTTTAAAATTGTTCTCATCGGTGTTCGGTGGTGTTAGAGTTCGGTTTTAAAATGGTTAAGCGAAAAATGTTATCATTAGAAACAAAAGTGAAAATTATACGGGCAGTTGAAAGCGGTATTAAACAAAGTGAAGTAGGTAAGCGTTTTGAGATAAATAAACAGACAGTTAGTGCAATAATAAAAACAAAAGACAAAATTTTGGATGATTTTAAAAAGTGTAGACCAGAGACAAAGAAGGTAAAAATAATTGAAAGGCAAGATGTCGATACTGTACTATTGAATTGGTTTACTGCGAAGCATGGAATGGGCTTTCCGATCAACGGTCACATTTTAAAAGAAAAGGCAAATCAGCTTGCAAAGATGTTAGAGCCTAATTCAAACTTTGAATGCAGCGATGGTTGGATTCATCGATTCAAACAGCGACATAACATAACCATTGGCAAGATCAGTGGAGAAGCTGGCGCTGTTTCTGAAAACGTAACCGAATCGTGGCTAACGCAAGAGTGGCCTAAATTGTGTGACGGATACAAACAGGAAGACATTTTTAATACCGATGAAACGGGCGTTTTTTATGAACTTTTGCCGTCGCAGACGTATAAATTTAAGGGTGAAAAATGTATTGGGGGAAAACAATCGAAAAAACGCATTACCATACTTCTGTGTGCAAACATGAACGGCTCTGAAAAAGAAAGTTGTTGGTCATAGGAAAAGCTATGAAACCCAGATGTTTTAAAAATGTATCGAGACTACCTGTGAAATATAAAAGCAACAGGAAATCTTGGATGACATCCATCATATTTGAGGAAGAGATGACAGATTGGGATCGAGAGCTACAGAGATCTAACCGCAAAAGTTTACTGCTGGTTGATAATTGTCCTGCCCATCCAAAATGAGAAAATTTAAAAAACATTAGACTTGTGTTTTTACCACCAAACGTTACGGCCATCCTCCAGCCCATGGACCAGGGTGTTATCAGAACATTTAAGGCACACTACCGAAAACTTTTATTACTAGACATAGTGCAGGCCCTGGACAATGAGAAAGAACCATCTACGACACTTCTTGATGGAATTCAGCTTGCATCAAAGGCATGGAAGCGAGTATCAGCTGCCTGTATTAGAAATTGTTATCGCCATGCTAATATCTCGGATTGTCATAATTTTGAGGAAGAGGTGAGTTGAATTTTATTTTTACATATGTATACATATGCAATCTAAAATAAAAATTTTGTTGTTTCAGGATAATGTACCTATCGCTACTTGGCTAAAAAACAATAATATAACGGAGTATGTTAAAGGTCTAGAAAATGTGGAGGACTTTATTCAAATTGACCGCGATCTTATCACCTACGAAGTACCAGACGAGGTCGGTCTCGTAGAGCACTTTAGAAGGGAACAAGCAACAAACAGTGGTATAGAAGACGAAGGAGAAGCCTCAGATGACGAAGAGCCAAGATCTGTTCCATCAGCTGCTGATGTGTTACAACACATTAAAGAAATTGCGTTCTACTTGGAAAACATTGGTGATAACGCATCATTGATCCTTGCTGAAAAACTAGAACAAAACCTTGAAACTAACTTTCTTAAAAATAGAAACAAGCAGTGTAAAATAACAGATTTTTTTTATTAATAAATAATACTTCTTAATCTAAACCTTATATGTTATTTCATTTTAAACTTTCTTTTGTGCAAATGTTATGGCCTTCTTGTGTAATGGACTTCTTTTAAAATGGACTAAAAATCATGGTCCCCGCAAGTCCATCTTAGCCGGCGTCGACTGTATATTATTAATTAAGTGGAGAAAATAGGACAAATACAATTATTTGTATATAATACTAAATACATCATAATTTGCAGCTTCTATTTTCAAAATGCCAAAAAGGAAATCCAAGGATGATATGACAATTCTTGTGCAAAATATTATTAAATTTTGCGAAGAAGAAAAAATGCTGTATGTGAATCTGATATGAATCAATCACAACCATCCACAACCACTGATATTTTAAACAAACCTGGAGAAATAATTCAGAAAACACGCAAATTATCTATAGATGATATGGATAGGTAATACTAGACTTCAAATTTGGTTTCTAATTGTCTCTGTATATATGATCTCTGTAATTTACAGGTGTATTCTACGTCAAAAAATACATTCTATGTATGTGGTAGAGAAAACTGTATCTACTTTAAAACTCTTACGTCAGCATATGACAAAAGAAACTAGTTTTAAGGGCTGTAAAGAAACTTTACGGAAAATATTATTGGATATGGGTTATAAATTTATGAAGTGTCAGTCAAACAGGAAACGTTTAATGGAACGTTATGATATTGTTGCTTGGAGAGCTCGATATTTGAGGTTTATGAAATCAAATGAAGAGGCAGAATATAGTAGACCTGTTGTATATATTGATGAAACATATGTGCACAAAAATTATACTGTAACTCGTTGTTGGCAAAGCTCTACTGAGGAAGGTGTGCTAAGGAAGGACAATGCTGGCCAAAGATGGGTATTGTGTCATGCTGGAGGTAGTATGGGATTTATTCCAAATGCTTTGCTTTTGTTTAAATCAAAGACAAAAGCGGGGACTATCATGATGACATGAATTATGACAATTTTTCAAGATGGTTTCAAACTGTACTTATACCACAGTTACCGCCAAATTCCATCATCGTTATGGACAACGCTCCATATCATTCCGTGCAAATAAATAAAGCACCAACAGCTGCAACCAAAAGGCTGAAATTATGTATTGGCTACAAAGTATGAATATTGCTTACCATCCTGCGATGTTGTTAGAACTCGTAAAGAAATATAAACCTGCACCTCGGTATGCCATCGATGAGTATGCGATAGCTTGTGGTCACACTGTTGTAAGATTACCCCCATACCATTGTGACTTAAATCCGATAGAAATGATATGGAGCATGGTAAAAAGAAATATTGCAGCACACAATGTTGATAGCCTTAATTAGAGCAGCATTCGACAGTATTACTCCAGAAATATGGCAAGCCGAGTGCAACCATGTTAAAAATATTCAACAGTGATATATGGAAAGAGATGAGATTCTAGATGAAGAAGAGGAAACAATTATTATTCAAGTAAATCAATCTGATACGGAATCAGAATGGAGTGAATTATCAGATGATTAAAAATTTCTTTCTGTATAGCATTAAGTAATTGCAGCATTTTAGGAAACAAAACATATGTATTTATTTTTTGTATGAATATATATTTTCATTGTAGTAAGTTTGTAGATAAACAGTTGAACGTGAATAAAATCAGCATTTTGGAGCATATTTACTTAAAATTATACTATTTTAAACAGATAACAAATAAGATATTGGCAAGTATTGAATGCCTTGAAATTGTTACATTATAATTTTCATTACATTAAAACTGCAAATGAAATGAAACATAAACATTGGTACATAGCAGTGTATACATATTTTCAATAGTATTCATAGTAGTATTTAATTTGAGCAATAACCGAAAAAACAAGTTATACTGACATTATAGAGACATATAGAGATTTATAGAGATATTCACATTCATAGTGCGCGCGTTAAAATTGTTCTCACGAGTGTACTTTGTAACGCGAAGGTGCTGCGCGGTTCGCCACATTTACTTGGTTCGACTATAGGCTTGTATTGAGCGAACCTCTTGACGACGGCGCGGCGTTCAGCGTAATAGATTGCAGTTAGCCTTTACATATTACATATTGTTATCTATAATATAGACTTAACCGAAAAATTTCCCTTAGGTTAGGTTGGTAGTGGTGCTATATTCACGAGATATAGATAGAGATGTAAAGTGACAGCATACTGACGTGTATTTCTATGAGTAAAATATATTTTATTACCTAAATTACCCAACAATATTATCGATTGAAAGTAAAACAGAATTAAAACGTCATGTTGTAACCACTATGAGGGTCCCTCTAGCTACTATAAAGAGAATCTTAGTGAAGGTGTTGATTTGTAAGCTAAAATGAATGGCCAAGGTGAAGTAAAATTCAGTTGTAAGTAGTAAGTAAAAACTAACTAGTAAACTAGTAACTACACCCTCTGTCCCAAAAGTAACCGCAATGCGTCTATAAATCAGAAACCAGTGGCGTCATCTCTTGATAGTTGATTGATTATTGTAGTGGGACTCTTCCTTACCAACCTGACAAATTTTCATGACATTTGGTGCATAGTCAGCTGATACATCACGCATCCTGTGAGAGTGTTTTTCGTAAACGGTCAGAAAATGAGTCACGAACAACGAGTCAATATTAAGTTTTGTTTTAAACTTGGAAAAACTGCAACCGAGACGTATGAAATGCTGCAAATTGTTTATGGCGACGATTGTTTGTCGAAGAGGCAAGTGTTCGAGTGGCATCGACGATTTCGTAAAGGCAGAGAAGATGTTAACGATGACGAAAGAGCCGGTCGTCCTTCGACAACTTTGGCCGAGGCAAATGTGGAAAAAGTGCGCGAATTTGTGAAAATTTCGAAGAAATCGTCAGTGAGATTTATGGAAATGGAGCTTGGCATCCCTAAAACAACTATTCAGCGCATTTTGACTGAAACCCTTGGTTTGAAGAAAGTCAATTCGAAGTTTGTTCCGCACAAATTGACCGACGACCAAAAAACGCTTCGAATCGAACACTCCAAAGACATTATTGCACGAGCCCGTGCAGATGAAAACTTCTTGAAAACGATTGTGACTGGTGACGAGACGTGGTGCTTTCAATACGAACCAGAAAGCAAACGTCAAAGCGCAGAGTGGAGGTCACCAGAAGAAGGAAATCCGAAAAAATCACGAATGGAGAAGTCGAAAATCAAGTCAATGCTGATTTCATTCTACGATTCGAAGGGAATTATCCATAAGGAGTTCGTTCCATACGGCTCAACGGTTAATGGTGCATATTATCTCGATGTTATGAGGCGTTTGCTGGGTCGCATTCGTCGTGTTCGGCCCGAATATCGCGAGCTGGAGATTACTGCACGATAACGCACCGTGTCATCGAGCAACCATTGTCACCGATTTTTGGCGAAAAATGAAATATATTCGATACAGCACCCACCGTATTCGCCTGATCTGTCCCCATGCGATTATTTCCTGTTCCCTCGTCTTCATTTGAAGCAGAAAGGAGTTCGTTATGCATCCGTAGACGCCATTCAAAGATCGACGACCGGCATCCTAAAGGCCATCCCAGAGATCGACATGAAAAAGTCGTTTGAAGCACTCGTTGACCGTGCAAATCGATGTATTGTAGCACATGGAGAATATTTCGAATAAATACAATGATTTTTGTGGACATAACATACATAGCGTGCTTTATTTCGAACTATTGCGGTTACTTTTGGGACAGAGGGTGTAGTAAAAGACGCAAGAGAACAAGCACAAAAACCATCACATAGCTATAGGAACAAATGGATATTAGAAACATGATTTCTTCCACAAAACCGAGCATTGTCGAATTACTCACTATATATTCAGGTGTAGACATAGGCATCCCAATTGATAAGCATCATCGGTCTACCATTGGGATATTTTATAAATACTAGAGATCATTTTTTAGATTCATTATTACTGCAGTATCGTAACTAGCGTAGTATTGCCGCCGCACATTGTGCCCGAATCCCCAAAACTGGGAATTTGAAGGGAGAGGATTGGTGCATCTAACCCCAAAAGGATAGGTCCCCACCTTCGATACCTGTCGAATTATTTCAATTCAAAGTTAACCTTCGTCGATAGCACACGCGTCGCTCTGAAAACAGGCAATCGGTTAGTGAGTGGATAATTCAGTAGTGAAGAGAAGAATTATAATTCTACAAGATGGAAACGATTCCTATAGGTATGTAGAAAATATTCATACCCTAACAAAGTCTAAATCTCATGGTTATCCTATTATCCCTTTTCCGATGCTTATACAGAAATAGCATGATTTTTTGAACTTGGATTTTCAACTAGAGCAAAAGTAGCTTATACCGCGAAATACAAACTCCCGAATATAGATTGATCAATTATCTGATGGAATTGACAAGAATCAGCTGCCTAAACTTGCCTATTCTCTTGTGTGATAATTTTTCTTTGGGCTTGTGCGTCCCACACATCGTATCACAAAATGACCGTGCGCCACGGTCGATATAGCACGCGGCAGGCTTCGGAACTGTTTCCCAAGCAACACGCTTACGATATTTGACTATTTTTCTGTAATTAATTTGTTGCTAATGCTAATGTAATATTTTTCACACAGGTTCGAATAAAGAAATATTCAACATCGTTAAACACCGGTTGAACGATGGCCTACCTGCATTAATCCCTTACCTGGAGGAGCAACTTTCCGAGAAAATTGGTCGACCGTTGCAGGTACCGAAGGATATGAAAGTCTCTCTCTCCTCATTGTTTAGTAAAATGGGAACGAAGTGACAAAAGGCCAAGTGGACGGAGGATCCCTTTTTGAAATAAAACAATGAATGGCTTAATGCACTCGTTTTATTTCTGGCACTTATTAGTAGTGGCAAGTATCAAGCTGACTGTGATCTGCCATCGACTAGTAAATGCAGTGGTCGTCCTTCTGGGGATTTCCAGTCATTGAACAAGAGGTCGAAACGCAGAAGAACCCAATCAGTTCATGAAACTTTGACGCCACAAGAGTCAGCTTATGCTACTCAAAAGATCCTACGCTCTGCAGGTCAATTGGATGCTTCGAAGTTTGTTTATGAGACAACAATGACAATTCCATCGAGAACTTCCATGTATCGACACGCTTTTGAATCGATCGCGACAAGCGAGAAACGTTTGTCCACTGATGCCGCACTTTCGCTATACGTTGAATACAAATTCACAAAGAGTCGATATCAGGGATTGAGAATGACAAGTAAGGAGAATAAATGTAAGCTGTATCCTTTCTACAAGAAATTGGCAGAAGCAAAAAAATCCACCAAATACTGCTATCACCATCACAGAAAACATGGCTGAAGTTCAGGTACAAGCTTTATTGGGTCATACAACCGGGCGTATTTTATTATGCCAAGAGAATATCATTCGTAGTTTTGATCAAGCGAATGTTAGTCACATGCAATATATTTTCAAATGGGGTTGTAACGGAAGTTCTGAACAAAGTGAATATAAACAAACATTTAAGGATGAACGCGTATCCGATGCGAGCGTATTTTTACATTAGTGGTACCCTTACAACTTATTTCTGTGGATCCACAATCAGAGGTAGCAGTCGTGATTTGGGAGAATCCTAGACCTTCTTCTCCTCAATTTTGTAGACCATTGAGACTACAATTTTTGCTCGAAAGCACAGAATCTAAGGTCAGTGAGGTACAATATATTGAAAACCAGATAAAGTCACTTGTTTCCTTTGAAAATATAATCATGGAAAAGAGATCTCGGTTTCGTACAATGATCGATGGCAAAGTATGCAACGCAGTCGCATCCAAAAACTCTACGCAACGATGCTATTTATGTGGAAGTTCTAGTAAAGATTTCAATAACATCGATGATATTTGACAAAAACAAGTCAACGAAGAGAATCTGAAGTTTGGATTATCAACATTACATTCTTGCATAAGGTTTTTTGAATGCTGCTTGCATTCGTCATACAAATTTGGGATTAAAAAATGGCAAGCACGCAGTGTCGAAGAAAAAGAGATGGTAGAAACGCGCAAGAAGACCATTCAAAAGGGATTGAGCTCAAAATTGGGACTTATCGTCGATCGTCCGAAACCTGGCTACGGAAGTACCAACAACTGAAATACAGCTTGACGCTTTTTTAAAAATTCAAAAACACTGCTCTCATAACATCATTGGACATACATTTGATAGAACGGTATCACGTCATCTTGCAAGTTATTTTGAGTGGACAGGAAATCAATACTGATAACTTCCACAATAGGCTACTTTCATGTTTTTTTATTTGCAGAATTGATAGAGCATGCAAAAATGTAGTTACTGCAATTTTAAAAAAAAAATTATGATTATAAATAAAGGCAGAAAAAGGCATTAAAATTTTAATTTTAAAAGTTCCCGCCGAAAAGTGCAATTAGCTCGCTGTGACGTCATGATTCGTATGCCGGGCGCGCTCAGTCTGCGTTTGCAACGATGAAACGTTACGTCGTTGTTATGAGTCAGCTTCAATTTAAAGTAAATACCTGTGGCTGTCGTTTTTGTTTTGTTGTGTTTATTATTCTTTTCCTGTTATTATTATTCTTGTTTAAAGTTTGTTATACCTGCGTAAAAAACAGTTTAAAATGAGCGAAGCATCGTTTGTGAAAGCTGCGTCCGATAATTTGCCTGTGGTCGATATTTTTATGGTAGCAGAATATTTAAAAAGGGATGATCGTTTTACGGCAGCGGAAATCCGCGGAGTTAAAGCTGGAAGGTAAATAAACGTGTATTTACAATTTTTATTAGTGCTATGTAAGTAAAATTTATATAAAATGAATACATATTAGTGAGTAATTTTAGCAGTTTGTTTTACTTGTAGGGCAGCTCGTGAAAGTTATGGAGATAACGCAGTAGGTTATGTGGAAATAAAAAGAGAAAACCGCTTGTGTACTGTTAGAGGAAAGTTTGTCTTGAACATAATGTTAGGAAAAAACCTTACTCGGTTTCATTCATTGTTAATGAAAATGAGGAAAAAGTACTTAATGTAGAATGCCATGACTGCGCAGCTTCATTAGGTTAGTAATGAAACAATGTGTACTTTTCACAGTAAATACTTTTTATTTTAGGTGGTTGTAACCATGCACTAGCATTTTTAATGTGGGTGCACAGACGCAGTGAAGAACCTGCACCTACTGATGTATGCTATTGGAAAAAACCGCGCATGGCTGGCATTGGCTCAACCATAAAAAGTATTACAGCCAAGGACATATCTGAAGTGCGAACAAATTCAAAATTGCCATGTAATACTTCTTTTCTTCCAGGACTTATTGAAATAGGGAAACAGAATAATATTGACGGTCAGATTTCAAAACATATTTTTGAAGTTCCAAGCGACCAATTACTGGTTTTAAGTATGCATACCTTCATAACCTGCATAACTTCACTTATTTAATGAAGCAGGTGGAGGTTCGCCTGAAGATTTTATTTCTTATTTGAAGGCGAATATTTCTTTAGACTTATGTAAAGATGCAGAACGTCAAACTGGAATACAATATAAATCACCATTATGGTATGAGTTAAGATACGGTAGAGTAACTGCCTCCAAACTATATGAAGTTGCCTACTGTAAAACCGTAAGTGGTGTTCTGGTGGAAAGTTTAATTGGGGCTTCAAAAATCCATAATACTAGGGCTATGGAACGAGGAAGATTGCTGGAAAAAAAAAAAGTATTAGATGTTGTAAGTTCAAAATTGAACAGAAAATATAAAAAATTTGGACTTTTTATCTTGCAACAAAATCCAATTTTTGCAGCATCACCCGATGCAGTTACAGAAGACTTCGTGATTGAGGTAAAAACAGTAAAAATGACATGAAAGCGTACATAAAAAATGGCTTAATTACAAAGAAATGTAATGCACAAATACAACTTCAAATGCTTGCCGCCAACAAAAAAGGACTGTTTTGTGTTGCTGCAGAGGATTTTGAATTTTCAAAAAATGTAAAAATTAAATGGATAGATTTTGAAGAAGAGTTTTTAGAAAATCTGCTCAAAAAGGCATTTGAATTTTGGAAAGAAAATTTATTCCAAAAGTTATACACGCCTGTAAATATATTGTTGTTACGTTCTTTTTTGGTTCCCTGTATATTTGCGTTTAGCGAGCTTGTTTGTTTAACGCTAGAATATAGCAATCGAACGTTTTTCGTCCGAATTTTTCGCAAAGCACATGCGCGAGTTCTTTACCCCGCTTATCGGGGAATCGTAGGTAAAGTGGGCAGTTGATAAGATTATCTCTTAAAGTCCGGCGAGGAAGGTGAGCATCGACAAGACTTGTACTATCTTGGGTTGTAATTACGTCGTTGTGGCGGATACGCAAGTCGAAGTCGACCATTGCAAACGACTTTTGTTGGAGTTTGGTTCGTTGGAGTGTTTTGAAAGCTCTGTCGTTTCGTTTTACGAATGGTTGCGGATTTAAACCTTTCCTCTACGTCCGACCGACATGTTGAATTGAACTCATGTTGAACGCATGGTAAAGTACTAGTTCGATTGGCATTTTCCTTTACTTAGTTTTGTGTTTGTTTTCCATTTTAGAGTTCTGGTTACAGGCAAGAGTTTTTCTTGGTTACCGACAAAAGTTTACTGGGTACAGTCAAGAGTTTTTTTTTTTGAGTTACGTCGATATACGTGGGATATCCAGCTGAAAGTTTGATTCCTGGTGCATCCCCTGTTATTTTTTTGTTACCACCTTACTAAGACGAAAATTTTTCCACCGGAAACAGGAGGTGACGCCATCTTGATTCGGCGGGCCATGCGCGGAATTAAACCCGGAGCTTAGGAATTCTGGGAAACTCATACGTACATCTGGAGTGGAAACAAGTCAGTACGAACCTATTTATTTTCTTTTATGTTTTCTTAGTTGCGTGTATCAAGCTAGACATTTGCGTTAATCTTTAGTTTTTGTGTATAATCAAGTGACACCATGTGGTGTAATTTCATGTTAATTTCATTAACGAGTTGATTTTTTTTTGTTGTTGTTGTAAAGACCCGAAGTCTGTCTGCGCCTGTTTTTTTATTGTAACTTCTCCTTTGAGAACTATTTCGCGTGCGGTCGCGTGGTGCCATTCGTCCTGCGCGAGTAGCTCATCAGTACATTACGTTCGCGACGCAACATACTCGGCGTCTAATGGCTTATGATGTCCGTTTAGTAATTTAAGTTCATGTTATTTAACCCCTGCAAACTTTTTACCTTTTTTTTATTTGTTAATATACGGAACCGGAATCAGCAATTCGTAACAAAATGTACTTTTTAGATTTGACCTATTTGATAATTTTTTTACGTTATACGTTGTAATAAAACTCTGTATTCCTAATTTATTTGTAATAAAAAATTACATTCGTTTAATTATAGGAGTTTGTCAATTAACTAATGCACATGCTATGATAAGAATTTCATCCGCTCTGCTACAAAAACTGAGGTTCATAACGGAATGTGGTTTCAAAAGGTGAAACTCTCTTAGTCGACAAATCACTCTTTCTATGTGAATTCTTAAACTGGCAATACGTTTTGTCTCGAGCACTTCACTTTTTGATGGTTGTAGCGTAGAATAGACACTTGGTGGTTTTGCTAATCGACACTTTTTTCGTTTAAAAATTTTTGAATATGTTTAAAACCACGACCTGCCATTACACAGCTTCCCAATGGTACTTTGTTCATAGAACCAGATTTTTCAAACAGTACAGTATCTGAAGTTCGGGCACCATATCCATTGGAAATGAAATTTATAAATACATCGGGGGTTGATGATATTACAAATTTCAGCGTATTACATTTCTCATATTCTGACCAGGTCAGTGACTGTTTTAACGAATCGGAAGGCTTCTTAATTTCGATCTCTAAACAATCAATTATTGCTTCTACATTGTAATACCTTGCTCTAAACGGTATAGGTAGTAATTACCGAACTGTTTTTTTGTCAGGCCAGTATATCATTGTTTTGAGTAAATGGGCCAGAATTGGGACGGTATTATGAAATATTTTTGACGTGTGACTTTCTGACAAATCAAATTGATGACCCAATCTCAAAAACGAATCATTAAGTTTAAGTTTCATTAAAGTTACCATAATGTGAAGTTTTGGGAGATGACTTGTTTCTACCAAATAATTTAAGAAATGTTCGAACCATACTTTTGGCACACCAATGTAACTCTTTGGGTCTCTTGCTATTAGTGATAAGGTGAGGTTTGAAAAAACACCAGGACTTTCGTCCAAACTGCTTTCCGATTCCCAATATTCTTCTTCACTACTTGACTCTTCAATGCTGTATTTTTCAGGTGAACTTTCTGGTAATTTGTTTTTTAAAGGTGATGTTGATGCATTCTTCGCTGTGTTCAGATTTATTGGAGAACACTGTTTATCTATTACCATTGCCATCTGACACTGAATGGATTTATTTCGAAAAGTAGGTGTTATCTGAATTCCTACGTGCCTTGATTGTAACGAACTATCAGATTTAACATCTACTTCAGGTACTTCTTCAATGTAATCACTACTTGTGGAAGTACTTGTAATAGGTACAGGTATGTAAGATGACAGTAATGCTTCCTGTACTAAACGAGTCTTCTGTCTCTTTAAAGCGCCAGAACGTACAGCAACAGTTGCAGACCTTTTGCGATCTGCTTGGCAATCAAACTTGTGGGCTACCACATTTTCTTTTAATTTAATTGGTCCACCCATCATCTTAAATTTGATATAATTATCAATGTCTTCATCCAGCTAAAAAAGATTACATAATATCAGTTGTGCCATTTATTATAAATGTTTTAAGAATTAATTTATACAGGGATATTGGTCACATACTTACATTAAAATGATCCTCACAACAACAAAATACAGTTTTTGTGGTTGGTTTATCTCGCCTAGCTACTTTAAACCATGCATTTTTTGTTTTTCATTACTTGGCAATGTAATAAAAACTTTGTTTGGTGTACTTTTTAATGTCGATGTACACTGAGGAAGAAAACACCACTTATTTTGTTTCTTAACTTGCTCCATTTTTAACACAAAAACAATATGTAGAGCAAAGCACCGAAGCTTTCTTGCGTTAAAATAATAGTATTCTAACACTAAACTAAACCAACTGAACTACAACAAAAATAAACACTTCCATAAACAATCAACTAAACGCAAAATATATACACAAAAAATATCTAACAATGCCTATTCCCTTTTCAACCACAATGCTACCTATGCGGAGCCTGCTAAAGGTCCATGCCGATACGAGTGGTGACGCCACACTACCGAAAATCACATGACATGCTGTTTTTCGCGCGCTTTGTATTTCGCTATTTTTAATAATTAATTACTACTTAATTCAGTATTTTCAAACTCTGTAACCTAAATATTCGTGTTTCTCACGTAAATGTACATCAAACAGGATAAAATTTATCAGTTTCAAAAAATTCATGCATTATTATTATACGCTAGCAGCTGCGAGAAAATTTGTTGAGTCGTATCCATGGTATTATATGCCCACTTCAGTGCATAACATTTTGCTACATTATATTACACACGAGGTTTTGGATATACAGTGATGTTCGATGAAATAGAGCCACACGATTTCTTTTAATATGTTGTCTATCAGAAATCATACATTAAGGTTTAAATGCAAAAATCATCCTGTACTTATTTTTTACTTCTGTTGTAAACAGAATACCGTTATTTTTATTTCAATTGTCGCGTCATTTTTTTGAGGTTAGTAATTTTTTAGTATTATCAGTGAAAAGAAGTGTTCCATAAAATAGAGCCAATTAAAAAAATATTTTTTTCCGAGCGTCTTTGTTTTTGTTAGAAAATATGAAAGAAAAGGTAACCTTAGTCTCAAAATTCAAGAAATAATAAATATTCGTGATAAAAAACTATAATTTAAAATACGAAATGGGTAGAGGCAAACACTGCAGTAGGGGAAACAGGATTATTATTAAAAGACTGCATAATGAAGGTAAGAGCTACAGACAAATAGCGAAAATAATTGGATGCTCTAAGAAAATGGTGGAAAATGCGGTCAAATACAAATTCAAGCCTGAAAAAGAGGAAAAAAAGCAAAATCACAGCACATTTAGAGCGAAAAATCCTGCGTCATGTGAAAAGGGATCCATTTGTTACTTCTTCTGCCATTAAAAAGAATATGACCTGGATGTTTCCACTTCCACAATTCGAAAATTCTTGATTAAAAACAATTTGAAAGCTAGAAGTGCGCGTAGAGTTCCATATCTGACTAAAAAGCATATTCAAAAAAGATTGGAATTTGCCGAAGAACATTTGAATTGGCCAACAAGCAAATGGAGAAATACTTTGTGGTCAGATGAAACAAAAATTAATTTGTTTAACTCTGACAGAAGCAGTCTTTGTGTAAGAAGACCTCCCAACACCGAATTCCGTCCGCAATATACAATAAAAACCATCAAACATGGTGGAGGAAATATAATGGTATGGGGCTGTTTCT
The DNA here is from genome assembly GCA_038088585.1 of Chrysina gloriosa. Lineage (NCBI taxonomy): Eukaryota > Metazoa > Arthropoda > Insecta > Coleoptera > Scarabaeidae > Chrysina > Chrysina gloriosa. The sequence continues at coordinate 38,807,328 of CM076093.1, read as the reverse complement.
CTTACAAAGGAACGGGGCCATTGTTTCGTACTGAAGATAGAAGGACGCAATATATTACACGAATATTTTAAGTAGCACCATGTTGCCATACGCTGAGTGGGAAATGCCGCTTCAATGGGTGTTTCAACAGGACAATGACCCGAAACACACATCGAAGAGAGCAAAAGTTTTTCCAAAGCAATGAAATTAAGGTTTTAAGCTGGCCTGCACAGTCACCAGACTTAAATCCTATAGAAAACCTTTGGCAAATTGTTAAGTTAAAACTTCGAGGTAAAAATCCGTCCAATAAAGATCAACTTTGGGATTAATTCAAGATGCGTGGGAAAATATCCCAGTCCGCACTTGCCAAAAACTTGTGAACTCAATGCCTAGGCGTTGCTTAGCCGTTATTAAAAATAATGGTTATTCTACTAAATACTAAGGTAAACAAATAGAGTTTTACAAATATATCTGTTTTATAAATTTGCGAAACTTGAATTTCAGATACCCGAAACCGATGGCTCTATTTTTATTCACACCGAAAATTGAAATTTTTTATGTTTAGGTATGAGAACTTTTTAGTTTTGAATTTTAAATTTTTCGCTGCAATATTTTTGATTTTTATGTGAAAAGAAAAACAAAATAAAATTTTTTTATTAATTTTTATTAATTATTACACAGTATATTAATTTTTATACTTTTTGACCATTATTTCTAGTTTTAAAAAATATGAAATAGGGTGGCTCTATTTCATCGAACATCACTGTATATTTAAATATGAATTCGTGTACGTATAACGATTTAGTTTCAAGGTTCAAGAATTATTGCAAGCCTGAGAAGAATCGAACAGTAGAGAGGCATAATTTCCTAACAAGATCCTAAAAGAAAGGAGAAAATATTGAGGAATTTATAACGTCGTTAAAAAACCTTTGCTTGTCATGTGAATTAAATAAGCTACGTGAAAGCATAGTAAAGGATATATTCATTCACGTCACACACTACCTCAGCAATATGGAAACACTTGAAAGTCAAACATTTATTTGTATTTAAATAACTAAAAGGTACAAGTTAACCATCCCCATTTCTGACTCCAGCTTCGTACTTGAGTCCTTTGAATGTCAGAATTGATGTCTCATTCGAAGATAATAATGGTCCAAGCTCAGCAGCTTATCATGGAGAAAAAGTTGTTTCAAAAAACCTTCAGTGAAACGCAAAGCAGCATCTGTTAAACAAACCACTCAGAAAACATTTTTCGATACAATACAAACCTTCACTGCAAATAAAAGGACTAAAATAATTACCAGATTAGTCGCCGCAATGATCTGTAAAGATAACACAAAAAAGCAAAATAACACTTTTTTTGTTGCATAAAGTTTTTCTACTGTTGTTTACTAATTTGGGTGCGCTGATTTCAAATCTAACCTCATATTTTTTGTAGCAGCTCTAGTTAGTGAGATACAGGTACCGTCTTAAATTTACATAAGTAGTCGATAGTTTCTATCAATAACTGTGTAACTTAACTAGTTCCTTTATAGATTTCAGTATGTCTTCCTCAAGAAGGACGTGTTTAAATAATCCTGATTGTTTTTGTTATTTGTGGAGAATATATGTTCCAAAAATTTCGTTTAAATGTGTCGGACTTTGTGAAAAAGGCATACTGGGACTACTTTGGGTTTCCGTTGCCGTCAAACGCTAAACCTTGGATACCAAGTTTGGTATGTAAAACATGTGTTGAATCTTTGCGACTGTGGGCAAACAAAAAGACCCACTTTTAAGTACAAAGCTCCTATGATTTGGTGTGAACCATCCAACCATCATGACGACTGTTATTTCTGTGTAACGAAAATCATAGGAATAAACCATAAAAATTGCTCTAAGTGGATATATCCAAACTTAAAATCTGCCATAAGACCAGTCTTGAGTATTAGTGACACATCAACACCACAGCACCCATGTACATCTTCGCAAAATTCAGACCAGTGCAGCGGACAAACCGAAAACGACGACAGTGGTAGCGACAGTGATTTTGATTGCTACGGTAGCCCCCATCACTAAATCAAGATGATCTAAATGACTGGATCAGGGACCTTGGACTTTCTAAAACGGCATCAGAAATTTTAGCTTCCCGATTGAAAGAAAGAAATTTGTTGACCAGAGGAACGAAGATATCGTACTACCGTAACAGCGAAAAGGATTTACTTCCTTTCTTTACTCAAAAAGATAATTTTGTGTTTTGTACTGATATTCCGGGCCTAATTAATGCAATGGGATTAAATGAGTATAATCCAAATCAGTGGCGGTTGTTCATTGATTCGTCAAAACGAAGTTTGAAATGTGTACTTTTACATAATGGTAACAAACTTGGTTCCTTACCTATTGCTCATTCTACAAAGGTTAAAGAAGAATATCCTACAATATCTTTAGTTCTCGACAAAATCAAGTACAAGGAACATAACTGGGTTTTATGTGTTGATTTGAAAATGGTAAATTTTCTCCTCGGCCAACAAAGTGGCTACACAAAATATCCCTGTTTCCTATGCTTATGGGACAGCCGAGCGAAAGCTGAGCACTGGACAAAAAGAGACTGGCCTTCTAGGGAGGCTTTGATTCCCGGTAAGCAAAATGTAATTAATGTTCCACTAGTATCCAGAGACCGAATTATATATATATATATTGATAAAACAGTTCGTAAAAGCTCTTAACAAAGATGGCGAATGTTTCAAATACATTGTAAAAGTGTTTCCAAAATTGAGTAGTGAGAAAATCAAAGGTGGTATTTTCGATGGCCCACAAATCAGGAAGTTGATGGATGATAAAATTTTCATCAACCATATGACAGCTGTCGAGAAATGTGCATGGGAAGAGTTTATTTGGGTAGTGAGGAATTTTTTGGGCAATAGGAAATGTGACGGCTACATTCAGCACGTTGAACAGTTGCTGATACACTTCCAGCGGCTTGGATGCAACATGAGTATTAAGCTTCAGTCATAACTCCAAAACTAGAGCTGCTACATGAAAACGGCATATATTTTTGAAATCAGCGTGGAAAAACTATTCAGATTCATGTAAAAAATCTCCTGCAACAGACATGCTGTTTTCCAGTGTAATCAGCCATTGTCCATAGTAGAAGATAAGGGTTTTAAATAGTTGATAAACCATCTTGACCCAAGATATATTATTCCAAGCAGGATACACTTTGCCCAAAAGATAATTCCAAAAATGTATGAGGAAACAATAAAAGTCGAGGAACTTTTAGAAAAGACCAAGTTTATTGAAGTCACCACAGATATGTGGACATCAACATTTTCTGACGATTACTTTTGACAGTTCATTTCTTAGATGAAAACTTTGAATATCATCAACATTTGTGCTTAGAATGTATTCCCGTTGCGGAAGTTTCACATACAGCACCTGCAATAGAAATTTTCATGACCAACACTCTGAAAGAATGGAATCCCTTCGAAAAAGCTGTGCGTTTTATAAGAGATAATGGTCCTAATATGGTTGCAGTTTTAGAACGGAGTATCTTTCACCACCTGCTATGCCTGGCTCATACCATTCACTTTATAAAAGATGGTTTGCTGAACAAGAGTGAAGTTAAGGCAATAATGTCATCTTTACAAGGACTCTTCAAAAGCCATGAAAGTCTTATGAGCTTCGCAAGCTAAGTTAAATCTTAGACCTCATTGTTTACTACAAGACGAAACTACTAGATTGAACTTCACATGCTTACTCGTCTCATGGAAGAGAAGCAAGCTGATTTATTGTTAGACAGATAGTAGACAATAGAAAAACCGATAGGAATCCTAAATGTGTTCGACAAAGCTACATTTGTGGTAAGTTCAAGCCGAGTGACAATTTCAGAAATAATTCCTTTAGTGAATAGCATGATTCCTACCCTACAAAACTTCAGATCAACTTTAGGTTGTATACAGAGTTTTCGATGTGATTTTAGGGAGGTTCTGCATTGAAAGTTAAGTGAGACAAAGTGTGGCGCTTGAAATCGTCAGATAGACGCTTTTCTTCTACCATATCTTTCTTCTTTCATTAGTTCTTTATCGCTCGCACACACACACGTTTGCGTCTCCCCCAATCAGATGGCGCTCTCATTATTCGAACTCGAATTTACTTCAAATTCAACTTCAATTTATTAACCATCGGTTTCGAAATTAAATACTTCTTCTTTATACATTGTTTATTCAATTATAGAATTTTACCTTTTATTCAAATATGCATCAAATGCGTAGAGCTTCGCTCTTGTCGGGTGTCACATGACACCTCTCCCTTTGGTTATTTTAAATTTTCTGTCAACTACATTTAGCCATTAATCCAGCGTCATTCTATGGTCATAACAGCAAAAAAGGAGATCGCAACAAATTGAAGTGACAATAAAGATAGTACAGCAGATTTTAGCGATTCAAGTAACGAATATGTTCCTTCCAAATCTGATTGCTCATCAAGTTTGTACAGATCTTCCAATAAAGACTATGTTCAAGGCAATTATTTAGCAGTGATCCCATCGCCATCGTCTCCTCTTACCCAAGGGAGTACAAACTTACCAAACGGTAAAATTTAATTTTACTGACAATTCTGGTTTGAAGATATGGATTGTAGGTGTAAATGGAAATGCAATTCTTCTTGACATATTTCAACACTTTTATGATGAACACATCATTAACGTAATGGTGAAAGAAACAAACCGTTATGCTCAACAATATATATTAAGGCATACACTTCGTTGTGTCTCTAGGAAGAATAAATGGGTCGATGTCATTTGCTGCGAATTGAGAAATTTTTTGGGAGTACTCTTGGTAATTGGACTACTGGCGACGAGACAATATGTTTTACCATTCCATTAATTAGTTTTAATGAGCCCAGCGGTACCTGAAAATATGTACCATCTGATTTGCCCATGACCATAGGTGCTCCGCAAGGATCAATTCTAAGTCCGATTCTATTTAATTTATATATTAACGACATAACTAACTGCATATCATGCAGCTGACGACATCTCGATAGTCATCTCTTCAAAGGATATAGAAGAATCGGTGCTTCGTGTTAACGGCATGCTGGGGAACTGAGTTCATGGTTTTCTTTCAACAAACTATGCTTAATGAGAAAAAAAACTCTATGGGCTTCCATCCTTATCAAAGGATAGTAGAAAATGAATTTTCAATACATGTTGGTAATTCTGACATAACCTCGGTTGAAAGCACGAAGATTCTTGGGGTAACAATTCAAGAAACACTAAATTGGAAGGAACACTGTTCAAAAATATCCAGTAAACTTCATTCGAGGGCATACTGTTACCCGTAACAAATTACACGGAGGAAAATAGACGATATTTACGGATGGGCAGGTTTAATTTAGTGTAATTTAAGGTGGGAAAGTCATGTAATTCGAAAATTTTTTACGTTTTTTTTTTACTTAGAACATTAGTTTGACATGTAGAGAATATACTTCTCAATTTTTAGATCCGAATTCGAAGTGTAGATATCTCTGTAGTTTATACAAGTGTCACGTTCCAAACAGCACCGACGGCAAACGGACTCGTGCAGATACTAACTCTGCCGTCCTTATGTTTACTAGAATACGCCTATCACATATATAAACATAAAACCAAATATAAGACGAACAGACAAGTGCATGAATACGACACCCGAAGACAAAATGATCTATTTAGGCAACCTCTGAAATCTATTAGGCATGATGGTTGACTACAACGCTATCAAAATTTTTAATCATGTTCCGGAATATATTCGAGCCACCACACCATTCGCCAGACTTAAAACTGGACTAAAAATATGTTTGCAAAAAGCTATATTTTACTCTACGGAAGAATATTTTTAAAGCACATACCTCTTCCTGAAAATATGTGTCAGATATTATTCTCTGTGTTTTCCTTGTATTTGTACACATGTGCTACTTTACATAATCTATGTATTGCAGGCCACGAAGGAGTACATAAATGACAGAATCGTAAAAAATCGGTCCATCTTGGGGGAATAGAGTTCTTGTGTGGTGGCTTACTATCTTCAGTCAGTTACATTTATGTTTATGGTTGGTTAAAGACATCGTTGTTATTTTTAAACTTTTATAAATAAACAATTACAAAATAGTGAAATGTTGTTGTGCCTATGGTTGTAACAATGAGTGGTGACCAAATCATGACATTAAATATAATAATAAGATAATGTTGTCTACGTAAAATATGTTCAAAAGTAGACAGAATTGTCTACTTAAGTAGTAGTATAAGATGTAGCTAGAACAACGAATGGAATTAAATAATTGCAATTATACAAAGTCAACTAACTCCACTTGTTATTAACGGCGGAGACTAGTTGTCTCCCATCTTCTAAAAGGCCGGATTTTGCATAGGTAAATTCTCTCCCAATGATAGGTAAATTGTCTCCGATAACTAACAGGTAAATAATTTTTTAATCCCTTTAATCCCGGTCAACTAAGTTGTCTCTGATAACTGAATCTAACGATTTCTTAATGACATACGAATTTGCAATAGATAATTATCACAAATCGATCTGGATAGGTGAGCAACTTATTGTATACGCCCTAAAAGTTGTTGTCATTAGGTAATTAGAAGCATATAAATAGGGTGGTAAAATAATATTTTCTCAGTATTATTATTTTTATTTCTTATACAAGTTAAATATTAAAATGAGTTTGCAAGTGGTCTCAAATGAAAAGGGAAAAGTGCTTTTGGTAATAAACGGCCACAAGTTTTGTTTTCAAAAAACATTGGCTGGAGGTGTTAAAAGGTGGTCACGTACATCTAGAAAAACATTGTGTAAAGCCTACATTAAAACAGATGGCAAAGATAATGTTATCGTGGATTCGATGTTGGATACATAAGCTACCTAGTCCCATATTGGAAAGACAGCAACTTAGCAATAAACTGAAAAGGAAAGCGCAAGACGATCTTTAAGAACGGCCGATGAAAATTATCCATAAAGAACTCAAATCATGTGATATTGATGCTCTAACCGTAAGTCATTAAATCTAGTTAGAAAAAATATCTACAATGCTCGTCGATCACTGATGCCACCATTACCGAAAAACATTGGAGAAGTTCATACATATTTAAAAAATATCGTTATGTTTACATGTAAAAGTAATATCGAATTTTTTGACTATGGCTGCTGAATTTTATTTGGATGGAACTTTTGAATATTGTCCTAAATTTTTTTGCAATTATTTATTATATTTGCTATGAGAAATGGTCATTATGTTCCAGTTATATTCTTCCTGATACCTAATAAGCAAGTTAATACTTCCAAGACGGCTCTTACATATATGGAAGATGAAGTACTCAAAGTAACCGGTGATTTTAAGCCTTTTAGAATTACAGCAGACTTCGAAATATCCATCCATAAGGCAATTCGTGCTGTTTCCGGGCAGTCTTATTAGAGGATGTCGTTTTCATTTGACACAGACGTGGTATAGGAAAATTCAAGAAGTGGGTCTAAGCACTGAATACAACAAACAAGAATCTGAAGTGACAAAATATTTGAATTACATTTTTGGCTTGCCATTTTTACACCCGCAAGATGTAGGTGACTTTTTGCCATTGAATTGGGTTCCATCCAGCCAACATCAAATGCTGTTACAAAATTTGCAGACTACATTGTTTCCACATACATTGATGACGATTCATTGTTTCCACCACATATTTGGGCAGAAAACTCGTCATCGCTTCAAAGAACTACTAATGCTTGTGAATCGTTCCATTCGAAATTGAATGGTTCTTTTTACTCGCCTCATCCAAATATTTTTACTTTTATAGATGTTTTATTGAATTTTCAAATCGATTCTTATATCAGACAGAGAAGTTGCAGTATGGAAAAATATATTTACGATAAAAATATTACAGAGAAAGCAGTTTTTAGATATTCAAATTCAAAAACTGTATTCAAAAGAGTTGACTATGTTTGAATTTGTTAAAAATGTGTCTCATAGGTTTAGAGTAAATAAAAATTGGTATATCTTTAAGCTTTAATTTGTAACAATTGTATCTTATACCAAAATTTGGAATATAAACATATAATAATAAACATATAATTACAACTTTTACAACCTTTTTCAAACCGTAATTAGAAAGTGATTATCGGGAGACAACTCGGTTGCGGCCGTTATTAAGAGATTATTTGATGTTGGCATAATTATTCGTTCTATTACACCTGATGGGTCATACTAAATTAAAAACCCTTCAACTCTTGGGGTGTAAGTTATGACCTAGAAATATTCAACCAACATTTAAACATCCTCAAAATGGTAGTGACACATATTGTATCTTAGACCCAGGTCATATGATAAAGTTATGTTGAAACACTATTGCAGAGTCTTCCATATCACCATCTACAAGAGAGATCATTTAAGAATTGCATAAATTGCAAGAAGAGGATTTAAAATTAGCAAACTCATTATCTGGCCCTCATATCAATTTTAATTAAAAAAAAAATTAATGTTGGCTGCTCAAACAATCAGCAGTAGTGTTGCGAATGCAATTGACTTTTTAAGATAAAGTAGAAATCCGAATTTAGAAAAGCTTACAAAATAGCAGTTTCATTTCAGTTGCATATGTTTTGCATAATACTGTATCTCCATAGTTCAATGATTAACATTCATATGCCAATGGTATAATCTGGCCGCTTGTGTCAAATAAGCAGCAATGCATCAAATTTAAAGTTCGAATTAGAAAGCGGCAATATCAATCACTCTGGCTCCCACTGCACTACTATTCACAGAGACGTAAACAATTTACCTTTTAACAAGGTCAACCAATATTCCCATAATTAAATATATTATCACACAATGCATCTAAATTATAAGTCAAAGAAAATGGGTGTTCAAGGAATTGTCTCCCATAAATGAAAATTAAAGTTTTCCAAGCTCGATATGCATGAAAACTGAAAGAAAATTGGTCATTCTTTATTTATTTCCGCATATAATTTTTCCTCATCACCAGTAGAAGTTGTTACGCTAGTATTACAAAACAGTTAGATAATACATAGATAAAAAATTGGTATTAAATGACTCACCAAAATTCAATTTGTATGCCTAAAAAAGATACTGGATATATCATTTTTAGATGCTGTTAAAACCAGCCACCACATTACTTTAAAGTTGGAACTGAATTGAAATGTAGGCATTTTTCTGTATATTATTATATATAGAAAGTAAAGAACCCACAGTCGACAAAAAGCAATCAATAAATACTGTGCAAGTTAAAGTAATCCAGTTCTTTGTCAGCATTATTTACCTGTAACTTGCTACCAGCTTCCAACAGGTATTAAAATTACACAGTTACTACACTTTGTATGCAGTAATAATATTTATAATAGGATTCGTCCATCAGCTTTCAATGTTTAATTTATTTAAATATATATAAAATCTACAATTCACACCATGGCCAGGTACACATACATAACCTGCAACACAAACACTAACAAAGTATCTACATACCTATTAATTATTATTATATTTCTTAGACTGAATAAAAAATATTTAAGTAAATTTATAAGGAAATACATAATTTGCACACGTTTACATCTCAAAAGCAAAAGAATTTGGGGCAAAAAGAACACAAAAACGTGGATCGAGGGATTACATACGGCCACCGATGGCCTATGAGAAGGAGCGCTGATCGAAGCGACTAGTGTTTGGACCTGAAACTAGCATGGAACGGGAAAATATAAAACCGTGAATATACAAAATAACGAAACCTACGTGACCTAAATAATACATTAGCAACGAATTAAATATCCCGAATATTCCATTCCTTGCATATTTCTCATTTGTCTCATCCTATAGTTTCTTTATTGCAGCTGAATTACTGCTACCTTGATCACAGATGACACTCACAACATTTAACCCAATGTTAAATAATTTTATGATAATAATTTTAATCAATGCAGTTAAACGATTACTTTTTATTGGTCCATTACTAAAGGTGAATACAATAGGTTGTTTCCATTGTCTGTAAATACCTTTGACCATGGTCTGCAAATTGTTTTGAACAGCCATCTCCAAAACCTTCAAAACCTTCTATTGTATCTGCACCTTGGTTGTATTGCAGCATCGGTGCTATGGATATCTCGTCAAATATTAAGAGGCAATCCTTTTCCATTATTGGCATATTTGTCACAATGCCTTGTAGATTATTCCACATATTTTCATTAATGCCACATTCCAAGGGCACTTTAGAGAGTAAATTTGATAGTGTCCTTCTTGATGGAAGTCAAAAGAACTTTGAGAGAATATTGTACGCTCTCCCACTAGATTTTAGCAGAGATAATATTTTCTCATCTACTGTGAATCGATGACCTTTGGCTGGCAATGATTGGTTCTTTATTTGCATCATTAGAAATTTATATGTAACATTATTAACTGCTTTCAATATATGCTTGAAAGTTGGATTCGTTAATTCTTTTTCTGCACGACTCAATCTTAGTTTTAAATTAGTCACTTTGTTTCAATAGTATGCTGTTTTCTGAGAGTAATCTTGAACAATATGGTGTATTCTCCTGAGCTTCGGTAATAAATGTGCTTGCCGAGCAAGACCAAATACATTTAAAATTGACCTTCTTTTATGACCTACAATAAATAATCTTTTCTTTTATAAGTACAACACATTTAACTGTCATGTACCTCTAGCGTTTGCAACAAGTTCACTTCCTCTACTTGTGCTTGGCTGGTTATCTAGAGTGGCCCTATTATCTTCATTGTGAAAAGTTAAGTTATCCATTTCTAAAAAAATTGAAACCAAGTTGTATTTGTGATATTTACTTTCAACTTTAGTCATAATTAAAAGTATAGATATTTCATGTTTATAATAACATAATTCCCTGCTTTGATTTGTCATCATTTGTAAAACAAATTTATATCATTTGTTAATAGTAAGAATACTATATCAACATTATTAACCTTCCTATACTCACGTCAAAATGAAAGACGTATATTATACTATATAAATCGGTCTCACAGACCGTGTGCGTGAGTATAGGAAGGTTAAATTAGTATTTGTTATTATACCTTCTGAAACTGATAAAGCACTTGGCCTTGAGGATGGTCTTCATTGCCTTCATTAGGCTCTGCATCTACAAAATTATTATATTATACATATATTATATATATGTATGTATTAACAAACTTACCTAATAAATACAACATTGGAATTGCAATTTGACTTATTCCTTTTTTGTGCCGGGCACTATGTACTTTTGTTCAAAGTGGCGTTCGCAAATTATTTACGTTTTATAAATTTGTTCTTGTGTTAAATTCCCAAATCGTGGATGTTTCACACCTCCTATCCAAATGTCAAATAATTTTGGATTGTTTCGTGGAAAGCGATGTCTACGACTGACTAAATCGCCACAATCAGGCACGCAACAATGTTTTGGTTTCACACTCTGCATTTTATTATTTTACCCTGCAACAGTTACGTACACAATAAAATATAGTATATCTCTTCAGATAAGCTTACATACCACACTAAATATACAAACAGCTACAAACTGCACTACTTTTGATAAAAAATGTTTACTGGAAATACAATTTCAACGAATATAAAGTTCACACTCCACAAAAATGGCGTACAAAACACAAATAACCTACAAAATGTCTACTACATACACACGAATCACCAGCGAATGACTACGAATAACGCTAATATAGTGAATAACGTAAGAGTCATAAACAAAAATGACGTACCTCAGCGCGCGGCACGTCTAAATCTTCAACCACAAATCGATGGTAGTGACCTCCAACGAATGTTCAGTTAACAAACCAAAAATTAAAAGGCCGATTTAACATCCCCCCTGTAACACTTTTCTTATTTTTCATTTTATGACATGACAGGCAGTTGTCTTTGTCTTATGTAGGCAACGTAGGGTCCTTAGATTATTTTCATCAGCGCCTTACAACGGTTGCAGGGGAAGTTTCTGTGCCTTTAGCCAAGTTCCAAACACTATTCCACTTTCCTTCATTCTTACACATCTAACGTGTGTGATTTGTGCATGCCATTATGGTTTCAGCTGACAAGATTGCATGACGCTGGTTCTCACCGTGTTCAGTCATTTTGGATATTTTACTCACAAATAAGAAATTTCGTACAGCTCAAATTCCTATTTCGTTTCATAGTAATTAAATATGTTCGACTTTGCTAATGTTATTTATCCCAATATAAACAATGGTAATCATTAATATTTTTAATAAATGTCGGAAGCACATGTTTATATGTTTTAGATTGGTTACCAAACAGTGTTGGATGTTATTCTGTAGATCGAACAACCATCATTAATGCGTTCAGAAAGTTTATCCCTGAAGAGGTGCGAGTGGAGGACATACGATATTTCAAACAAAAATAAAAATTGTCAATGGTATGTGGACTACCTTATACCTGAAGTCATTATAAATGAAGAAACTCTTGAAAGATACAGCTATATGATTAAAGAGCCTCATGATGTAATAAAAAGTGGGTTTAGATTAAATGGAGATGGTATTACTATAATATTTACGGTAATATCATGTACATGTAATATAAATGTTTAAATCATAGTGGGGAGGATATAGTTACATGGCTAAATATTTTTTTATGTAGGTTTGATGTAATATTGATGTGTATGCAAGGATTGCTACATTTTGAGAATTTGTTTGAATTTGATTATCTTGTTCTGAGATTAAATATTTTGGCTGTTTATATCGTACCAGTAACGAGTAGATAAGTGAAAAAATTACTCGCCAATTTTCAAAAGCTAAGAATTTAATTTCACTTTACATTTTTAAATCACTTTGGTATTATTCTATATATATATATATATATAGCGATACATGTTAAGCTATCATCTCCGTAGCACAGATATGACAACCTGACCTCCGGTGTTTCTACTAACTTTAATCAAAAGAGAAAATTATATTTGGTATTAGGGGAACTTCCGCTAAATGTTTCTCAAAAGAGGGGAAGCGAATTAAAGAAAAAAAAATTTATATATTAGTGACATGTGAGGCATGAAGTCACCTCCACACATGACATCTGCAGTGAACTATATATAAAAACGGATCGATCGAAGTCACCTCAGCCCATGTTGCCAAAGTTTTTCACATGTTTAGACTTTAATATTAACGCACAAGTATATATGAGGACTAGGACGTGTGGTTAAGTAAGAAGTGTACATGTGTATACAGCACATTGCTATCTCTGTGAATATTGTTAGTAATTAATTTAAAATACCAAAGTAATAGTGTTTCTGATAATTCTTACATTTTCAAGATAATTCAGAATTTTATGTTTTTTTAATGAAACTTATCTGTGTATTTTTGGAAATTGTTAATAATTGTTTAATTTGAAAGGAAAGATAAAAGTATAAGGAAATTCTCTTATATTATTTGTTATACGAGGCCTGTTTTTAAACTAAGTACCGTTTTGACATAAAAACAAGTAAATTTTTTCCAAAATAATTTATTCACTTGAAAGGTCATACTTTACTCTACTTTTCTACATAATTCCCATTAATATTGAGGCACTTATCGTATCTTGCTTCACAGTTGTTTTCACTTCGTCATCATCGGAATGGCGCTGCCCCGCCAGTTGGGTCTTCAAGTGCATAAACAAGTGGTAGTTGCTCGGCGCTACATCGGGACTGTATGGAGGGTGGTCGAATTGTTCCCAGCCAAAGGAAGTGATAAGGTCTTGTGTTCGATGTGCTGTGTGCGGACGGGCATTATCGTGGAGCAAAACGACACCTGCACTCAGTATGCCACGCCTTTTGTTTTGAATTGCGCGGCGCAGTTTTTGTAAAGTCTCACAGTACGCTGCTGCATTGATCGTGTCGCCGCGAGTCAAAATCGACCGGCAACACACCCTTTCTGTCCCAAAACACAGTGCACATGATTTTTTGAGCAGAAATTGTTTGTTTGAATTTCACTCTCCTAGGGGATGATGAATGTCGCCATTCCAGTGATTGCTGCTTCGATTCCGGTGTAACGTAGGCTACCCATGTTTCATCGCCTGTGACAATATGGCTTAGAAAATCATCCCCCTCGTTACTGTATCGCTCCAGAAAACTCAATGCACTGCCCAATCTTTTGGTTTTGTGCTCATCAGTCAACATTTTTGGCACCCAGCGTGAACACAGTTTCCGATAATTTAAACGTTCGGACACAATTTCGTAAAGAACACTTCTTGAGACAGCAGGAAACTTTTCAACGACGAAATCGTGAATCGTCTGTTCTCTTTCACTTTACAGTCCACTTTTGAATCAGATCATCGGTAATGACTAAAGGTCGCCCACTTCGTTTCTCATCATGAATGTTTGTGCGGCCATCTTCAAAGGCCCTAACCCATTTTCGCACCATTCCATCAGTCATAATGTTTTCACCATACACTACACTGATTTGGCGATGAATGTCAACTGATTTGAAGCCTTGAGCACAGAGAAACCGTATTACAGCACGCACTTCGCAGTCGGCGGGATTCTCAATAGGTGGAGGCATTTTAAAATCACGCAAACAGATGTAGATTCGATCGGATGGTTCCGTAATGGCGTGTATGGCTTCCCTACAGAGGTAGCTACATGGCACGCATGCGCTAAACGGCGACCGCAGTGCTGCGGCGGCGTAATTTAAAAACGGTACTTAGTTTAAAAACACGCCTCGTACATATACTATACAATATAAGCGATATCAAATAAAAAATATTTTTAATTTTTCTTTTTACTTAAATGTTGCATCTTCGATTTTATTACTGCAACAGATCTGTTTATTTTATATTTTTTCAAAAGATCCTTTATTTCGACTGAAGAGGGATAAGTTTTTTTTTCAGGTTTGAAGAGAATGTTTCTCATAGTAACTGTAACTCTTTCTAGGACCATGCTAAAAATATATATACAACCATAGTTTTAATTTTTATGCTTATATGACAACACATACGAACACGTTGTTTTGAAACTTGCGAATCTTTTGTAGTTGTTTTTATCATTATCGATATTTTCATCAGTACTAGCATCATCTGAAAAAAGGATTGTGTCAAAGAATTTTTAAAATAAGGCAACATTTCTACCGTCTTCGCGCATTTCACTATCATATGACAAGTCTACTTCATTGGCCAGATCTTTTCGATTTAAGTTTATATCTTTACTACATTTCACACTCGAAACTTTGCTTAGCTCTGCAATCCGGACATCTATCTCATTATGTACGTATATTTCAACTTGAACATCTAAAACAAAAATAAATGATGTGTAAATATGTGAATTTAAATAGTAAATAATGTAAAATTATTAATTAATGTATTATTGTCGCATACTATCAGTGTTCATATCGTCTTCAGCAAATTCAACATTTGGATCCAAATCAATTTCTGCAAGCGATTTTCCTTTATATTGTACGGGCAACGATCCTTTTTCCATCATAAGAAGTAATTTTGAAATCTTTGCGGTTTGGTATACATCTACTGGCAATCTAAAAGAAACGTAGTTATAATAACCAAAGATGTTATTTTTAGATGTTTCTATAATAATAATTAATTAATATCCTCTGTTGATCTGTTGATGATGACTACTAGTTCTACTAAAGCAAAATGTAAGTTGATTATAAGAGTGACCCTTGTAGCGTTACTTTTACTTACTCATAAAATCCATCGTGCGTCTTCTGGGTATGGCCCATAAAATTCGAAAATTGCTTAGCTTCATTTGGACTCAAATTTAAAATTTGCATAACCGTTGCTATTTGCTTCCGTAATTTATTGCTCGAAAATGCTTCTGGGTGCTCCAAGTTTATTCTTTTGCACAAATTACGAATAGCAACATCACCTTGTCCCCATTCAATTCGACTACCCGGCATAGCAAAAACATATTCGTTTTCGGCATTGATAAATTGTAACCGATGTTCCAATAAGGTGTCGATCATTTTCTCTAGTAATTGGAGTATCAACACGACAACAACCCTCGAACCCTTTCCACTGTTTATCACTCTTTTGTATTTTGTAGTTAACATTTTTTCACTTTCCGTTAGTGCATCGTTAAAGTCTGTATATGTGGTTTTTTTATCAAATTTATAATTTGCAATTTTCATATATTGAACGTCTCCAATTCTACGCCGATTGAATATAATAAGTAATGATAAACAACAGTGAACAAGTAATTTATAAGCCTCTACATCTTTGTCAGACGATAATGTCTCTAAAGACTTATTAGCTAATAACAATACCTCATCTTTAAATTTTTTTACATCTTTAACTAATGGTAAAAGTAGTGGCTTGTTCTATCGTTTCTCATTTAAATCTTTGTTAGCTAGAGATGCAATTTCTATATTCCACCGTGTTTCCACTAATTTCTTGAAATATTTAATATTATCTAGCCAAATTTGGGAATCGCTTGGGGACTTGCACTTAAAGCCAGAACTACCTTTTAAAATTAAATGGGTTAATTCATCGCGGTTTTAAATGAAATGCCTAAATACATGGATAAACTGGGAGCCTTATATGTTTTTCTAGTATGATCATATCCTACAAGAAGTCTTGTGGCATGTAAGACATTGTCAAAGTTTTTGGGATGTAGCGTGTTTCTAAAAGTTACGTGGTGATTGCCAACTACATTCCTATAGCTTAGTAAAAGCCGTGATAATTCTCGCATTTTATTGCTACAGGAATAAGTCATACGTTCCCGACGATGTTTCTTTATATATGATTCACCGAAATTGGCAATTAATAGATCCTTTTTCGCTTCAAGGGAAATAATATCAGGCTTCATTAAATCAAATACCTATAAGAAACATTAAGATATTTGTTGTTACTAAATACTTGGATAACCATTTCTTTAATGCATACCCATTTGAATTTTCAAACTTAAAAGTACTTGCCTTTTCTTTGACATGTAGCTTGGAAATATTGTTGGTGGGGTCCATAGCGCATGCGGTTAAGGTTTGCGATAATGAAAGAGCGTTATTTTTGTTCTTACTACTGCAAAAACATTTTTCACATGACGCTTCAAATATTTCTTTTTATATATTCCTTTACAATAAGGGCACGGATAGAAATCTGTACTATCTTCTAAATTGATACTTTCGTGTCGCTTTGGTCTTGTTATTCCACCTATGTACAAATCAAAGTTGGTATCATTTCGTAGTGCGGCAACTGCATTGCTTCTTTCGTTGCTTTTTAAAGGATAAGCTAATATTTGCCTTACTTCATCTTCATCCTTATGATGTCTTTGCATATGTCTCATAAAGTTTCTACAATCAACTTCTTTTCGACAAAATTTGCAATTTACTTGTTTTCTTGGATATTTCGTTTTCTGCATGTGAAGTACAACAAATAAAGACAGGTAACAATGAGGTTAATAGTATCACAGTAATTTTAACAGATATTGTCATTTGAGATCGGTTTTTGGTGAAGCGCAAAGCACATTCTCCATAGACATTTGCCAAAATTTATTACTATATTAAAAAATGTAAATTGCCAAATATAAATAACTATAGTTAAAGATATTATGGAAATAACCAAGTTATTAATTGTCATATACCGTACCGTCGTGATTTCTGGAGCAGGCAGTAATGTCTTTACTGTTAATACTTCTCCAACTTCAGACATTTCACTTAATGAACTGGTAGAAGATGTTGAACTGTTGCTAGTTTCATCCAAATAATCACAAATATCGAAAACCTTGTCATTATCGTTATCACATTCCGATTCGGATATGTAAGTTGTATTGTCACTGAGATCATTATTTTCCAAGAATTGATCTTCAGAATTGAGGCAAACATTTGTATTGGTGTTACAATAATCCTCCTCACAAGTGACGTCCATACTTATATTTCTCTTTTCTAATTTTTACCTAAATGGCCTTTATTTGAAAAAGCAACAATTGGATCCTCAGGCTCGTCACCAATGTCATATATATCATAAATGTTTGAAGTTTTTATTTTGCTACATTCAGATGAAACGGCATTTTCACCATTATGAATCCATTCCTACAAGCGTTAACTATGTTTCAGTTTGCATCCATAAGTCATAGTACTTTTTCTTCATATTATTGCACTTTAATATTTATGTTCTTAAACATAAGTTATCAGTTAATCATGCATCCTATGTTAATTAATATTAAATATAACAAAAACAACTTTTTGTAAATATAATTGTTGATTTTAACATGTGCATTATCGCTTATTATCAATAACGCAAGAATACCTTAAAGTTCACAGGAATATAAAATACATAAATACAATTTTTTTAATTGGATCGGCCGTTCTAGAGATTTTATGGAATTGTAAAATAAAACAAGTTTAAATATGAAAACTAACAAATTTAAGTAAGAGATTTTATTTTGAACACAAACAGTAAAAACAAGAAAAAGAACAATGTCAAACACGCTATAAATATGTTTAGGTTCCTCTAAAGGAGTTGTAAACAAGGGTTTTTATTCTCACAGTTCCACAATTGTCTTTAATGTAGGTTTCTATTTTCAAAAACTGGACGTCCCCCACTCGTTTTCGGTTAAACATGACGGTTTGAGCCAAAACACATTCAGTCAGGACCTTATAGTTTGTCCGAATGTCGATATTATTGTGCAATTTTTCGTACGCATTTTCGGCAAGTTCGTTGACATAAGTTTGGAATGCAAGTATATCGTTTGTTAATGGTAATTGGGCTGGTTTCTCCCATTGTCTCTCTTTGAGGGTTTTTAGAGCTAAACTAGATATTTCATTGCACCAGTGCCCTTCAATTACTTTTCTTAAATCTTTTATCTCACCTTTCTTCTGATCTCTATTGTCCCAGTTATCTTAGGAATTTTCCGTTTTTCAATAACAATTTTGAATGCAACATTGCATACAATTTTTAAATTTGTTCCCATGTACAATGCTAAGGAAGGAGTTTTGAAACCCTTTTTATTTTCGTTATAACCACTAATAGTCTTAGTTCCCAATATGAAGCTCCTGAACATCTCCGGCCTAAGTGTATCGAACAATCCACTAACATCATGATCCATTGATTTTAAGACCAGTAGTAATCTTGCCATTTCTCTAATTCTGCTCGATACGACAGTAGCAATTTGTTGTCTTTTATGTTTAGCTAAAAGTGTTTCCCCATATAAACAAATTAATGGATCATTCTTTGCTGCCGCGTTTATATCGTCCGCACGCATAACTTCAAATACTTCTTTATGGATACGAGATGTCATCAGATATTCATGGTTCTTTGATAATGTTAATGCCAGAAAGGTTTGAGACTTTGATAAACAGTTTCTGCCAGATCTAGATACATCCACAGGTTTGCTTTTACAGTGTTTTACATGCTTATATAGCAGTTTCTTAGTATAGTGCTCCAAGCAGTAGGTACATACATACAAAGTATTTTGTTTTGGAATCTTTGGAAGTTCTAATTGGATTCAAAATATTCTTTTCTATCTTCAAATGGAAATATCCCTGTTTCCGAAGTGCTGCAACCAGAGTTAAACGCTCCTTACATCCTGGTTTTAGACTCTGGATTACTTTTACATTTTCGTTATTAGCGTGATGCCTAAATAAATGTCTACTGAAGTGTGTTACAACATCTTCATAATATATGGGGCAAATGGTCGGTCTCTCTCTAGCAGCAGATTTCTTAATATATTTTTGATTGATATCCTAAATGAAAAAATGAAAAATATGAAATGTTGTAATACGTTTGGTGAAATATCTGAATTCAAAGAAACTTAAATAAATGAAAATAATTTGGAAACGTTTTAATCAAATGTAGGTAGTCACCAAAGAGCAAACTTACAGAATTTGTTATGGACTGCATTGCACAAGCTTCGTCTGTGGCAGTTAACTTTGGAATTTTCGCCAATGAAATGTAAGCTTCCGAATCAAAATTTCCTTCTCGTCCTAATTTTACTGCAATCTATTAAAATATTATGTGTGGGGAAAAGTAGCGTATAATTTTGATAAATTATAAACAATTGAGTTTTGAAAAAAATCCACATTTGTGACATTAAATATAAAATGCTTCTCAATTTTTCAAAACACAGTAGTTCCTGATTTATCGAATTTATGCTTTACCTTTTACGCATTGTCCAGTGCTAACAATATTACCCATAATATGATAAGGAATAATTTTTTCAGTCTAATTACAATAAATATATTTGACTAAATGCGTTTGCATGATCATCATAAATGGAATATTAAAAATTTAAACATGTAATGTGTCCAAAACATTGTACTATCTGGTATACCTAATTTATTCCCATACATTATCAGCACAATGAACATAAATAATCGTAATCAAAAAATACAGCAAAACAATGTCTTACCTTACTTCTTAATTTATTATTTATTTCCATATTGTTGACGACAGATAATGCAGATTTATTTTTCGGTTCCGAATTCAACAGATTTAAATTGCTTCTTGAATATGTTTGTTTTACTTTATGTACTTCAAAGCCTTTTACATAACTTAAAGCTTTAGCTTTTGAAGACTCACGGTTTATGTCACTTTTACAATCTGGGGGTGAATCAGAATCAATAGATGAAAACGAGGGATCAGACGAAGGAATATATTCAGATCCTGAGCTTTCAAAATCTTGAAAGTTGTCAGTATATGAATCCTCTTCGTTACTCTGTGAATCTTTTTGTCCCATCCTAATGATGTACTTCTTTCCGAAATTGCCGTTTGAAAGAATATAGGTTTCTGTATATTAATAATTGGAGAGTTGGGCGACAAATACTCTTGACTTGTACCGTGTTCGGAAGTACTTAGATTCTTAAAATCTACCCCTATAGAAACGACCTCTGCAGTTGATTCTCTCACACGCGTTTTCTCTATATCCATCGGCTCGGATTCAGACAAAGTTAACATGTTAGAAATGCTATCGTGAGTATCTTGACATTCAAGGTTTGACATCAAACATTTTTGAGCTGGGTTGGGAACACCGATCTCATCTACCTTCTCAGAAGAGATCTCAGATGCACTTGACGTCGTGACAGGGGATCGTATCACTATATTGTCCAAGTTAATCGGATCGAATTCAGGAAAAGTGCATATATCAGACACACTAATATTCACATCATGAGATTGAGAAGCAGGTGGCAGAGACTCTTAGGATTTAGTACATTCAGAATTGTTGAGCATTTGAATAACATCTACTTGCTCTGACACCATAGCGAGCTTATTTTCACAAGCCAATCTTAACAGAAATTCACTTCGCCTCATTTTATAACACTGTATGTAAACACGTATAAGTTATTAGAACAGAATTCGGTTGCGATAGAACGTGACTGGGTTCTCTACCAAAGAACTAATACAAATTGTCGCATCGTATCCTATTCTATATTGTGGTAACACCGCTGTGCTTCGTAAATCAGCATGCAATATAAAGTATATACACTTGGGCTTCTTAAAGACCGTAAGTACTCAAGGGGACTCCTAAAAACCGGCAAGTATAATGAAAACTTTATGTTAGATAAGATTACCCCTCCCAATATGCTGCGTATACTATTTAATTATAATACGCAAAAGTGTCAAATACACAGCCTTATTTCTGATTTAAACCTGGGCTTCAGGTTGCCTGTTGTATGTACCGGGCTTCATATCATCCGCGGAGCATATGTATATATATATATATAAGACTAGCTGACCCGGCAAACGTTGTTTTGCCATATAAATTATTTCTAGTGAATACTTTGGTAGTCAAATAAAAAATAACTAAGTTATTGTAAGTGTGTGGGGATATGGCCTTTGATTTTGAACGTTGCTGTTGGGTTTATACTCTAATTCAGATATGAAACTGGTTTGTTCTGAGGATGTAGAAGTTGTTAATTGTTGTCTACACGTGGAACAATTTTTAACAACAGACAGTATTTTCCGCGCCACAAATCCTGCTATATAAGAATGAGTGTTTATAATTTTAATATCATCTTCCACAACGATTTCCGGTGGTAAATCAATGTCTACTTCAATTTCACTCTCTGCAGGATATCCCTCATTTGCAGAACTGGAAGCATCACAAATAAAGCTGTCTAACATATCCAGTGCTTCGCAATTGTCAATGTCACAGTTGGCACTTGGGGAATGAGGACTGATAAAATTATTCACAATTAAACACGTAAAGGAGTTTGTAAAGGCATCACAGCTGGGGTTGATATTTCGTGCACCGTGACTGCGAATACACCCAAACAGATTTTCTAAAGGGTCTTGCTTTATATTCCTTGGGCACAGATATTTTACCCTAGTTGGTTCTGAGTTCAGCTTATACCAAATATATTGAAACCCACGAATCGTTTTTATCCAGTTTTTAATGGAAGGGGGAATAGTTTCTCCTTTGTTCGTTACAAATTTGATGCTTTGTAGTACTTCAATAGCCTCATTCCAAAACTGCACATGCTTTGATGTTGCAGTCACTGCAGCCCTGAGTTCCTTCCCATGATTACCCTGTAATGCAGTACCATTCACGCTATCAAATAGCTGGTCAAAGAAGATTAGAACATCTGCTGTATCTTCTGTAGATTTAGGCAGTGTGTTTTCTCGACCTGCAATAAAGAAACAAGACATGAATGCATAAGCTAGCACCATAAAAAATTAATAAAAAAGTACCTAATCTGGCTATCTAACGTAGCGCTGTTGATACGCGATGAGGAAAAACCTGTGCTGCTACTTTAACCTTCATTTTTTGCATCTTTTCTTTGAAGATATGTCCTTGGGTTAATTTGTAACACATTCTTGTATTACAATCGCCAACGTCTAGCTGATACAAAGAAATTATATCTGCCCAAGATGCAATTTTAGTTTGTTTCTTATATGTAAACTTTGCGTTGTTTACAAGAAGATTGTTCCGTATTCCTTTCAGTAAATGTGGAGGATCAAACAGAGGCACCAATTCCTTGCCTTCAACCTCAAAACCTAAATTTCTGTTTTCTCTACTCATTCGTAGATAAGATGAGTTTGTATCCTCAACCAGTTTAGCTATGGTTGCAACATTTACTGGATGTTGATCACAAACTCCATTACCCTCAATCCTATTTCATGCACGCTTTTTATAATGTCTCTGATATTTCGTTTTAAATCGCTGGAAGGCATAGTACCGCTTGTGAAAAAATAGGCGATTGGCTGCTTGCACTTTTTCCCAATTCCCGCAGCATGAAGACCATCACATGATCAGCAAACATTAGCTTTTTGCCTTCTCCAGTGTCAACAAAGCCAATAACCTCATCTCGTTTTCTTGAATAAGTTAGTGATGGTTCTATAGCCATTTCATCAAATAAGAGTGAACACACCCTATCAGAAGTATGAAGTTTTCTCACAGACACGGAAAGGCTTTTTAGTATTGCTGGATTTATTCCACATTTAAAAGTTACTTTATTCAATAACTTCATTAAAGTTCTTCGTGAAGGTACTGCAAATATTTGTTGTAATAGCTTGTAAGCTTTTGGGCTTTGTTTAAGCAATGATAAAGCAAATATTTTATTTTTCATTGAGAATCGACGACCCTTAGGTTTCTTTTTCTGCATTCGCAATTGTGAAATTATAAAATCTAAAGATACTTTGTTCAGCTTTGTTCTGAGATACTCTTCTGATGCTGCATATTGTAGTGCATGCTCAATGCGTTTCTTGGAAGCAGTATTCTGTAAATCTAGACGTTTAGCTGTTCTTCTTAGATTCTTAGCTATTCTATATAACCTGCAAGCCTTGGGTGATAATTCAGTGCTTCGATTAATACCAACACTTTTGAGAAGACTTATTTTTCTTCTAAGATCTATGGATAAAAAACACAAATTATTATATTATATGCTACATATTAGCTTGTTAAAGATACATTTTATATTTTCCTTACTTTAGTATATTTACTTTTTTATATCACAATATTATATTACCTGTACGAAAAGTTGGTGTTCTTGGTGATATATCAACATCTGATATATTAGAAGCAGAATCAGATCTCCCAATCTTGTTAGTACTTCTGTCAATGGGGGAACCTAAAACATATTTCATTAGCACCACTGACTAACACCATATGGCTTGGGAATTATTTAACAATGTATTATTTAAAAATATCAATTTACCAGTTCTTTTTGAAGAAATATGCTCAGAAATTGTCGAGGGTAATAATAAAATCTTTTCAGAATCTGCAAATAATTTGATTAAAATATGTTTGCAATAAGGAAATATATATGTAGAAAAATAAGGCAAATGATTAACTGATTTGTAATGATAATTTCTGATATTTTACCGTAGCATATTACTCACCAGGTATATTTATAGTCGGAATGCTGTCTGCCTTCAAATTTGTTTTGTTCCGGTTGGTGGGAAACTTTGCATCATCTTCAAAGTGTATATCGCACACTCTATATCTTGCTCGGTTGGTAAGATCTGTATCGATCAGATCTCTCCGTCCTATAGCAATACACCAGTTTCTGCGACGCTGAAAGTACACAATTAATATATTATATCTACATAAGATTGTGCGCTAATATTTCAGTAAATAATCTATAACTGATTGCAAACATTGTGGTGTATAAATGATATCAAACTGTGTGGTGTATACCGATATAATGAATCGTTAATATATAACCTTAAGAACAAAATTTAACCTTTATGCCAAATATGCTTACCTCTTGATCTTTCGGAATTGTATGTAAAATTGCATCTTTCGATGAATTTTTGCACGTTGAAACACAACAAAATACCATATTTCTAATTTTACCAAACGTTTGCTCACAACACCCTTATCGATACGGTCGATACGAATGAAAATGGTTGCGTTCATCCCGTGGTATCGATCTAATATCGCTCACTGAAAACGTGATGAACGTTGAATTTTTCTGGATCGTTACCGTAGCGCTACGGGAGCATTCGCCATTTTAAGTAGCAAGTTTATTTCCGCTCAGCTTGGTAGCGCTCAGATAGCAAACTGGTAGTGTAGGTTATGTGTTCGTTGTTGTGATGTTTGGACAGCAAGAAACAAATCTTGCAAGAATATAACCTGCAGACACTCGATTATAAAAAATGGCTAATATTCAGGGAGTTTTAACAAGTGGTAAGTAAAGAACTCCCTTTCGTTGCGATGATGTGTGTTATATGAAATAACATGTATTAATATAGGTATAAATAATTTTTATTGTTAAAATTGCATAATTTTTGGCGTTATAAATCGGTGTAATAATTTTGGAATGTGTTTTACATCTTTTAGATGCAGACATTATTTCTGTTTCTCTACATGAAGATGAAAATGGATTACAGGCTGGATTAAACCCAATGGCAGCCTCAGGTAAGTACTACATGTGCTCAATTAATTATAAGAATAAATTGAGTAAATTAAACATTTTAGAGAATGAATTTCATTGGACAAGAGCAACGACATGGCTACTTATTAAATCTTTTGAAGGAAGAAAAGATCAATTTCGAAATCCAAAGATTAAAAACAAAGAAATATGGAAAGCCATTTTAAATGACTTTCTAAAGAAAGAATATTGTGTTACGATAGATGTTTTAGATAGAAAATGGCGCAATTTAAAAAAACTTATTAAAGATAAAAATAACAAAAGTGGAGAAGGGCGTACAACGTGGGATTATTTTGATGCATTACAAGAAATTTATTTTAATGACCAAACAGTAAACCCCCAACATATTTTAGCTTCAATGACAATAGATACGTCACTGGAAAATTCTGTGATTGAACAATCTGCTTTTGAGAAGAATGCAGAAATTTCTCATACTCCACACACTGCTGAAGTAATTCAACTTAGTAGAAACAGTAGTACTGATATAACTCAACCATCCTCAAGTACTAAATCAACAATAGCAAAACAAAGAGGAAATAAACAACTTCTAGAACTCAGAAAGAAGCAGTTATAAATTGAGGAAGAAAGAGTTACGGAAATACGCCATTTACGAGAAGCGATTGAAGAAAATAATACTACATTGAAAGAACAAATTAAAGTTCAAAAAGAGAGAAATGAAATTTTAAGACAGTTATTAAACAAAACTGAATAAAACTTGTTGCAATATATATGTTAAAAGTATACTGTGTGTTAAAATCTAAAAGTAAATAAAATTGCTATTACATTTATTTATTAATTTAACTTGAATATACATACATATCATAAACACACAAATGCATTAAGGATTATTTAACTGTCTTGCTATGTTTTTTTTTTTTTTGTAACAGCTTCTTCGGCCGGCATATCCATATCAATCTTTTCATTTTCTACTCTTCTTTCATTATTTTCGTTATCATAAAGTACATTCATTTCATTTCTGTCTATGAAAAAGTTATGAAGAACACATGATGCTGCTATAATATCATTACCCAATTCCAAGTCTGCTATATCTAAATATTTCAAACGACGAAATTTATTTTTTAACATTCCAAAAGTTCTTTCGATTACAGATCTTATATAGCTAAGTTTTACATTAAATTGTATTTCAGTATTCACAAGATGGCCTGTATCTCTGTAGGGACTATAAGATGTTCTTGCACATTCAAAAGTGGATTATTTACATTTAGTAATCGTCTATGTAATGGACTATTTCTGAAGACCCTAGCATCATGTATCCGTCCACGACTACCTATAAAACAGTCGATAAAACGTCCCCTGCTATCACATGTTCCTACATAAATCAAATCAAAATGAATTTAAATACTATACATATTTCAAAGGTACCCAGATATACCTTGCAGAATTATGGAATGAAATCCCTTTCGATTATAGAAATCATGGGCATTTCCTTCTGGTTGCTTTATTGGTATGTGGCAACCATCAATTGCCCCTACAACATCAGGAAACCCTCTTGATCGCTCACGAAATGCCTGTAAAAGAGAGTAGTAGAGTCAAATATAATAAAGTATAATATAAAAGATCTCTGATAGCTCTTACTTGTATTGATATTACACGTTGTTCTGCATTTGGAAATCGTACATAATTATTCATCATTTGTCTTAAAACACAAACTATTTCTTTAAATATTTTATGGCAAGTACTTTTTGCTATGCCAAAACGATCACCAGCTGCTAAGAAACTTTCCGGTTTTGCCAGCAGCCAGATTGTTAACATAAGTTTTTTTCCCAAATGAATTTGATCGTGCCTATATTCAATGTTGTTTCCGATAATATTTTGCAAATACTAAAATATATAACAAGATATAACCACATATACAACTGACCATTCTAATTACTTCGAAACTCGCACGTTACATTCGAAAGTGTTCTTTGAATAAATCGTCGTTAAATCGCGGTATCGTCACTTCATAAAAATCTTCATTTCTGGGTCTCTTTATTCGGGGTATATATTCCACTATTTCTTGTGGCACCAATGGTTCTAATAACTGTTCGGCAATGCCCCTCACATGATTTACTACATTTGCATTCACTTCGTCGCCATCCGCGGCTAAGTATATCAACAATTCTCTGTTTCCATGCATTTATTTTATGTATACAACTTAAAGACTGTTAAACCATATGTCACGAATGGGTTGTTTTGAATTGTGGTTATGTTTATGTTAGAAATGACCCGTTCATCGCTGTGCAGTTTCGATCACCTATCGGTAACGTATCGCTATCTGAGCAGACAAGTGGGATGAACGCAACCAATGAAATAATGGAAGCAGCTACAAGTTGTCACATGAACTAAATCAAAATAAATTGCCGCCAATTTTAAAATTGGCAAACTAGCGCCACAGGTGGCGAGACTTTACATTATTCATCAAGAACTGAATAGTGCGTAATAGATACCAGGCCATGAGCACGTCTCCGCAAGTGCATCGATGCAGGAGGGGACTATTTCGAAGAATTTTAAACATTTGTACCGGTAAGATCAATGAATCTATTTTTCCCAAAAAATGCGCATTACTTTCATGACGGACCATGTATATATATATATATATATATATATATATATATATATATATATATATATATATATATACGAGGCCCATATGCGTGAACATATAAGGAAGTTAGAGTGGATAATTACAACATAAAAGTGCAAAAAAACAAGTAGAATCACCAAAATATATCATATTCCATGCATTTTCATACAAAATGTATGGGATCCAGCCAGACACCATCTGTCGGACCGAAGATGAGATTTTAAAACGTCCTTTTTTCGTCCTTCGCGAAGACTAAATCCTTATTGCTATATGTCTAGATCGATAGCCAATAAAATTCCAGGAAGGTACCTGGAAGCCCAGGTCGATAGATAAACAAGAAATATATTTAATTAACGATTGAAAACGAAAGAGGTCTGGCTGGAACCATCTATCGCACGAAGGGTTAAAGTTGTTTCCTGTATATGATTTATACAGCTACACAATTCACTTGTTGGATATTTTATAATGGAAACGAATTTAAAACATAATACACGATACTAACAGAAACGAAAATAAAGAAAACGCGCAACAAAAGCAAATATGGCAAGCACGGCAAGTACTAAAATCATACTAAAATGGTGGTAAATACTTTTTTGTCGCATATGCGCCCGTGCACTGCTTCCAACGCTACAAAGTGTGGAATCGAAACACCCTAGACACAAACCACGAGAACAACAATGCCCTATCTAGTCGGACCCTCATGATTCTAATTAAGTACTACATATGTAACATATACTACGATAGCGACGAAACCATAGAAAACTGTAATCCCAAATAATATGAAAGCGCCATCTTTTGTATTTCGAAGAACTTTACGCGGTAATTTCAAAATCCCTGGTAGTTTTTTTAAATATTGTCTATTTATTAAATGAAACTGTAAAAATGAAACGACAACATAGACATAAAGTAGGTTTATTTTTCTTGGTTTTTTATATATTTGATGAGCTTGCTTATATAATTTAGACGAATTCTGATGTAATGGTCGGTGGTCTTTACCGTATAAAACATTATTAATGCCATTAAAATAACTATAAATTAATTTGTTACGTGCACAAATTTCATTTAGTTCAGTTTCCGTATTTCATTTAACTTATTAGAAATTAGGCTCAAATTTTACTCCTTTCACATAATACTTATTTCCGAATATCGCGTAACGATATTACCGTTGAACCCACCCCATCGCAGCGTGTTAGTTGTCCTTGAGTTTTTCGAATTCGTCCAATCACAAGAAGCGAAGCGATGTTAGCTTCGGGTAGTAACTAAGTTTGGAAAGAGGAAGAAGGTAAGAAGTGGTCGACTTGACCGGTTCGGTGACGATATCGGATGGGCTTATAGCTGATCAAATTTAAGTGCGTGTAGCGTATATCGTATTTTCGTGAAAATAGTAGTTACCCTGTAGTAGGGGATTCATCAGCGTAACCTCAAAGGTATTATTCCAGTATATCTCCCGTTCACGGAGGAAAAGAAACCCGAGATCGAACCAACCACCCCCGTCGTACCTAATCGAACAACATTGTATTTTTACCTCACCATCAAGATTTGTTAGCGAAGGAAAATTGATCATCTAACCCATCGGATAATTCCGAACGACCCCTTTTTCAACACTCGAGACAGACAACGAAATTCATGCGATGACATCACCCGGAAGCCATGACACTTAACAGCTAAGCAAATTTATTCTATTTGTCGTAAACCGTTCTTTTTATTTTCAATAGTTCATATTTCGCATTATTCTTTTCCGCTAAATTTAACGTCATTATTATTCAAGGTTGTAAAATCATTATTTTCTAGATTGCCGTATTGCTTATTAAATTCATTGATATTCAAATATATATATATATATATATATATATATATATATATATATATATAGAAATTCATACCCGACCTGTATCGCCTTTTGCATAACTCACAGTAACAATCAATCTCCCGTATTGTATTCTA
Organism: Chrysina gloriosa; assembly: GCA_038088585.1. Classification (NCBI taxonomy): domain Eukaryota; kingdom Metazoa; phylum Arthropoda; class Insecta; order Coleoptera; family Scarabaeidae; genus Chrysina; species Chrysina gloriosa. Next base: position 38,777,555 of record CM076093.1, on the reverse strand, counting down.
TATTGCGAAGGTTTAGCTAAAACGTTTTAGATTGACTTACGGTTACCGCACTGTTCGCATTATTTAGTTAATTCAATCTCAAATTTTATGTAGTTTTTCAATGTTCTAATCTAACGAAATCTAACGAAAGGCTAAATACACAAGTTTTGAATAGTCGTGTGTAGTTTTCAGGCAGCATTTTTATTGTTTTTTCATAACAGCATTTAAACATATAGAATCAACGTGCAGTTACCCGATGATCTTGGTCATTCCGGACGTCAAACAGTTTTCGATCTTTATACAGGTACCGATTATTTAACCATGAAAATAGGTCTGGTAAGCTCGTATGACCCTTGACCAAATTTCATGGTTGGCGCCCATATTATCTTTTTCCCTGACAAGACCTTTTGTATTCAACGACCGTTATTTAGATACTGAAAAAGAACCGACACGGCCTCCCACTGAGCTGAGCACGGCATTGGCTAGCCTGTTGCGACAAGCGTATGTACCGCTTCTTGTTTTGTTCTTGTCGTCTCGGGCATTCTAGCCAATTGTTTCCCTCAGTTATTGCTATCTCGGAGAGATAGTAGAAACGCGGTTTTGAGGGTAACAAATCATTTTGAAAAATTATAAAGTATTACTACTTACTCTAATTACTCTAATTGAGATTTAGCAACTTAATATGAATTACCTATGGGATTTAAATTAGATTTAAATTGAATTTTCACAATAAATTTACCTGAATCATCTCTTTGAGTCGTTGTAATAAAGTGTTTTTCGCAAAATTGTTCATCTAATGTTAAATCCAGTTTGTTTGAAATAAATTCATCACACTGCCAAAACCTTTCTAAATTTTCATTTCAGTCATTCACGCTTACACATGTTTTCATAGATATATTTCCCATTTAATAGCTCTCCTGAAATTATCCATCCCAATTTAGGTTTTTGAAAGACTAAAGAATTTCGTTTAAATTGGTCTATACAGATCAGACTCGAGAACATTCTTGCGCCTATGAGCATATTAATAGGACCAGACGTATTAAAAATTGAGTCTGCTAATTGGATGTTCTGTAAAATGTCAATGTTGTCTCTGCTACATGAACGGATGACCAGACATGAAGTTATTTTTGGAAAGTAGGGAGAGATGGACGGTTCACGATCCTCATCTCCCGTTAAGGGTCCTCTAGCGCGCAGCATATTAGAAAATACGAATATTTAACATTAATTGTTGGTGTAATTTTAATGTAATACAGGAAATAAAATTGCATTTTGCTTGTTATTGGAGGCTATCATAAAAGAGTGTTAAAAAAATTAAAATTATTGCTAAAAAAAACAAATTAAAGCGATATTATGAAGTTATCCGACACTTTTTAGTCATTAGTTTGCAAAAGAAATTGTCACAAATTGGCACACACATACAAGTAACTATTGCAGAGAGGGCTAACAAACTAAAATGACTCTACATTACACCGTAATAAAAATATAACTTGTTACGAAAACTTGTTAATAACATCATAAGGTTATGTCACAGGAAAATCATTTATGTTTTGAAAAGTAAAGGAATAATCATAGAAAGTAGAAAGGTGTGAGTAAAGTATTAAATGTAAAAAACTCTTTGTAAAAAACAAAACAAACATAGCACTATATGTTACTTGTAATACAGCAGTATTCCAATAGATGTCTCCAAAATGAAATAACATTGTAGGCCGATCTGAAAAAAAATTGACCACTTCCATTTAGTGCCTAATAGAGTTCGGAATTGAAACGGAAGCCAAAGAACAAAAATCACGAATTTTTGAATAAGTTATACATTTGTCCTAGACTAATAATCACGTGCATTTTGCTTTCTGAAAAGGTAAGGCGTTATTGTTATAAGAATGTTTTTGTGGTGTAAATGGTAAATAAAGTTAACACACACAAAGACGTAATGAAATTCAATGTATTTGTATTAGCAAAGTACAATACACCTAATTCTGTTTTTACAAGGTACATTGGTTCCAGAAAAACCGTGTAAAAAAGATATTGATCGTATTCAAAAATAGGTGATTGGTTCCTTATCTCTAAAACCTACTAAAATTAGTGAAAAACAAGGATTTTTTAAGAACAAGTATTCATGTTTATTTTATTAAATCACATTTTATATTTACAGAAGCATAGTTATTAAAGAAACAAAAGATATGCACTCTAAGCTTAAAAGTATGTAATGTAAATAACTGAATGAATATAAAATATTTTTTGGCTTACCTTTTATCTTAATGCGTTAAAATTAAATTTGTAACGTTGGAAAAAAATTTGCCTATAAAAAATTTCTTTACCAAACACGTCTGATTGCATTGATAGTTCACAATCTACATACTAGCACATTTCAATTGCTCTGACAAGTAAATTTGCTTGTATGTACAAAAAGGAAATCCCCTAAATTTGTGCTATTTACAATTGCTCTGACCAGTAAATTTGCTTGTATGTATGTATACACAAAAAAAAACAATATTTTGAATCGTATTAAATGGAATAAAATCGTGTAAAAAAATTTTTATTTTCAAACCGTGTTAAATCAAAATCGTGTAAAAAAGACCGTGTAAAACCAGAATGAGGGGTATACTGTATACTATACAATATAGGTAGTGCACGCGATAAAATATAATAGTTTTATTTATACAAAATCATTGCATGTATGTATCTCTTAGTGGTAATTTTCGTAATCTTCTGGGATCTAAAATTTCTGGCAGTAAGGCTGTGTAGTAAAATACCTCTAATTTCTTCATCATTGTGTTACAAAAGTCTACATCCTTATTAATTATTTCCACATGTATTCCAGATGGCGTCCAAATAATAAAATAACAGTAGTCTGCATTCGTGGCATATTATTGCCCTTGAATCTGATACATGTATTATGATTTTTTTTTAGTTTAATAACTCCATTTTCTACAATTGCAAATGTATTTTTTGCTGAACTCCTTCCAGTGGGGTTAAGCTTCTGGCTAATGCTGGGCATTTGACCTCAACTATGGCGTTTTCATTTAGCACAAGACCGTCTGGAGTTGCATGTTATACTGAAGCATGTATTATTTTTGATTTCGGTCAATTTTGTTATATAATTACGTATCAAGTGATTCTTGCATTCCACTTTTTGAATATGAAAGGTTGGCCCATAAGGAGATTCATGTAACAATGTTTTATAAACGTTACTGTCGCCATCAGCTACAATCCGACCGTAAATTACTCCGTGCAATGATCTCTAAATCTGAAAACGTGCAACCGAATCCTTTATGCTGTATTCTTTGCAGACTGGTAAACAAATGGTTTATATCTACAATTCGTCTGCCAGTAATATTAAAATGGGTTTTTTCATGTTCTTCATCGATTGTTTCAATACATAATTCTTCGTCGGACGATGAAGGATTTTGGTCCTCTAAATTATATTCAGCAACCGTTTCATTCTCTACGTGGACAATTTCTTCAACGACATTCATCGGAGTTTCGATATCAGGTGCCACTGCGATCACGGGAGTTTGCGTAGAAGTTGTAGGGCTGTTGCTAACAGAAGCGGTTTGACTATAAATAAATAGCATCCTTTATTTACGTTCGCAAACAGTCGCTAACATATTGCACGGTATGTGTGAATAAGTATGCACAAAATTGGTAAATACTAACCGTAACTGCTGCCATTGTCTTCTAGCCATCATTTTTCGACTTTTTCTTCTTGTGCTCGGAGCTGGTCGTTTTTTAACATCTCTTACCAAACTCAATTTACAAACGATATTGTAGAGATTACGCTGGAGGGTTAAGTCTATTATTCGCGATTGAGTTTCCAACTCTGTTATCTTTTGGGGTCTAGTTGCTATATATGCTTTTAGCAGACTTGGGCGTTACCAATTACTTTTCAATTACCAATTACATTAGTTGTAATAGATAATTGAAAAATACCAATTACCAATTACTGGTAATTGTAATTGAACTTTGCCCATTACAAATTAAATGACATTTTATAATTGGCAATTCTTAATTACCAATCACAATTACAAGTAATTGGTACTTGGCTTTTACCAATTACCAATTACAGTAATTAGTAATTGGCAAATATCAATTACCAATTACATGTAATTGGCAATTGGCAAAGTAATTGGCGAAAAAGTAATTCTAATTACGCATATGGTAAGTACATTTTAATATTTTTCCTTCACATAAAGGAATTTATCGAGGTGCATTTGATAAAGGGATTAGAAACCCTTATAAAGTGCTCGACAAGGCTGTTATGGAACACCTGAACAGCGAACAACGGTACAAATGAAAGGAAATCCTTCAACCAAATGCCTCTTATAGAAAGTGCCGCAATAAATTTACAGTAGATTGTAATTTAAAGCAGTAACCTAAAAATAAATAGAGAGTGGCAGAAAATGTCAATAAACAAGTGCCCTATAAACCCCAGTTAAATCGGAATTATAAATTAAGAATTTAAGGAAGTAAACTTTCCCAAGTATTAAACTTTCCGAACAGATATAACTATTCGTAAATAATTATCAGAAATACCATGCTACACTGAGTTATTAGAAAAGAACACTAGAAAGTTATCCACTAGTAAATAACTATGATAAAGACTGCAGTAAATTATTAGAGAAGAAAGCTAGAAACTAATACTACTGAACGCAAACAGGTAGGCCATTTCAATTATGGGCTGTATATTATTGGATTTGGGATGGGATAATATTGCTGGTCACTCCATTTTGCAACACAATGTACCGTTTACGAACTATGCAATTTGGGTTGCCTGGTGTTTGTAATTCAGATTTGAACACGGCTATCGTGCTAGAGGACCCTTACTGCCCTTTCACAATAATGTTAATGTTAACGGTAACGGTAATGTTACGTTGGGTGTTAAAACTCAAAAAATGTAATACCCATTATAATGTTCACAATAATGTGAATGGTAGTGGTAATGTTAATGGTCTAAAACAATTTTGGATTTCTTAACATGATGGTTAACATCACAGAATATTGAGTTATACAGAAAAGACACTCTACGTCGGTACCTTTGATGTCCCGTTGCATGTTTAAATGACCTTGCGCCCGACCCGACAGCCCTCGGTTCCGCCCACTGGCTGGTATTTGCCTTGATCTACAGAGTGGATTCTTACGGAATTTCATAGTAATTGATTAACTAAAATTTGGTATAGTTTAAATACTTTATTTAGCATATAAAGCAAATTATCTTTAACAACAAAACAACCTATATAAGATATCACATAAATGTATGTATATGTATATAGGAAATAATTAAACGTATATTTTGTTATAATCACTTTATTGACTTATTGTGACTGCAGTTTCGACGGTTAAGTTTATCTTCAAACTTTGAAAGTTACAAATACAGAATGACTATACAAGCAAACCGGGGATAATGCAGGCGTACAAAGATATACGGTAATAAACGTAAGAGGGTTAGTGCAGGTATGAATGCTGTAAGTGACAAAAACAAATATACTTAATAATAACCTTACGATATTATGAACGTAGAAAATGTATATTAAAACCAGCTCTGGAAAATAGGTGAAATATTAGATCAACCTGGTAATTTAAAAGGAGATAATTAGTGTTACGGTTTGTTTTATGAATTTCTAAAGCTTCCAGAAGGTTCAGTTTCAGGCTTTTTTCTGCGTTATGAAAAATATTTGTTTCTCCGAAACTATGATTCTCAGAAATGAGGTGATTTGCGATAATGGAGGCTATTTTTTGTAAATTAAATAGTCTAATGTGTTTTTTAATACGTGTATTAAAATTTCTTCCAGTTTGACCAATATATACACCTTTACAATTGTGACAATGTGATTTGTATACGCCTGACTTATGTAAGATACTGGTTTTTTTCTTTCATATTATAAATTAAACTGTTATATTTAAAAAGAATTTAAAAGCTATGGATACCTTATTATTTTTTGAAATTATGTTGCCTGTTTTTATTATGTACATTATGAAAAATAATACTTAGAAATCTATTATTGATGAGCCAGTGTTATTATTTTCAAGTTCTTTGATCTGGGATTAAGAAATTCCTTGTTGGCAAATTTTAGAATATAATAAATTCTTAGTCTCACATAGAGCTTTATTAGATATTCTATTGGAAAATGTTTACAGGGATGTTCCACTTGTGGGATTTCACGTAGATATGCTACCAAAATATTGCCTACTTCGTGATTTTTCAGCATCGTTAGGATTTTGTTAATAAGCGCGTCTTCTAATTTAACAACATATGCAAAGAAATCGTCATGTGGCATGTACAATTTGCCATACGCTTTATGTTTAGAAAAGGATACATTGTCGTTGGAACAGTGTATATCATACGTCTCTTCCATATTCTTCACAAATTTCGCACGTGTGCATAACCATACATTTTCGGTATAAATATCCGGTAATATACCGCAGTGCATTTGCCACAGGTTAATTTAGTTCTTTATTACAAATCACGCTTTGCAATTGCTGATAATCTGTTGTACGAGAAATAAATCTGTCAAAATATTTACATCTTTCCAAATTTTGCTCATCTTCTAAAGAATTCTGTATTTCATTCTTTTTGCTATAATTTCATCAAAATCTTGCAGTTTGCATTTGATGAATGATGTAAATAATTTAAACAAAGTATTTTTTAAACCTCTTACTATTTGTATAGGTGTAGGGTTCATTCCATTTCCGATCTGTTGTCGAAATATACCAAATAAATTTTCGAGGGCATCTTGATTAAATCTCCTGGTCAATACGTAATTAAAGTTAATGTGATTTAAACATCTCGATATCTGAAGTAAAGCATTTATGCTTCTCAGCCACCCAGTAATGCACTTAATACTTTTTGTTACATTTTTGCCCTTACTGTTAACAATAACAACATTTTCAAGGAAATCAATCGTTGTTGTTAAAAATTCCTCTTGAAAATCGCTACCGGTGTACGCTTTTTTATATGTACATTTAGAAATCTTTCTACTTGAATTAAAAATGTCAAACAATTTATTAAATCGGTCTATAAACTTAACTGTACCTGTGGCTTCCTGTGGTAAAATATTAAAGTCAATATATGTTGACAAACCTGCAGCCACTGTTGCACTAAATGCTTCAGCTGCTAATTTTACTTTCATTTTTTGAAAGGACCTTGGGTTAACGTGGGCATTTGATAACTTTGGCGCCAAGCGAAGATTTCTCTTACTGTCTTTATTGTAAAATGATACAATATGTTCCCACCTAGCAAAGTCATCATTATAATGGAAGTTGTATTTCATTAAATTATTTCTAATGGATTTTAGCAAGTGAGGAGGATCAAACATATAATATATCTTATTTTCATTTACATAAAAAATGGTTGTCTCGCGCCAATTTTCAGTCTTTTTGATAAAGACGTGAAATTTGATCCCATGTCACTTATCAGTGCCATAACCTTTAATCCAATTGAAAAACATTTTGCAATAGCATCTAAAATTATATTATAAAGTTCATCTCCTGTACCACAAAACTTTACAAAAAAGTAACTCAACGGCTGTTTCCAATTTGAGAAGATTCCTCTTGCCATTATAACCATTACGCTGGTAGCGACAGATGCTTTACGTTGCAGGCCTGTGTCATGAAATCCGACGATTATATCAGACTTTAAATTATAATACAGATTTGCTTTCATAGACATCTCATCTACGGAAATATTGCAAAATTTTTCTCGTTCTTGATATGTACTAATTTTTATCTTGATGCTGTCAAAAATAAATCTGAATTCCTGGTGTATACTGCCAAGATTCTGTTATTCTACTTAGACATCTAGGAGAAGGCAAAGTAATAACATTGGAGAGAAATTCATATACTTTAGAACCTAAAAAGTATATTGTTAAAGCAAATCTCTTAAAGTCGGAAGAGTATCTGTTTCCTTTTGACTTTGCTTTTAACGTTGTTTGAGTATGGACTATTTTCGCTAAAGATGATGGTAAAAAACGTGACCATAATGTATGGAATTGTGTAACAGTTACGTTATCCATACTTGATTTGTGTGTGGCTAATTTCTTTAAACGTTTATTCTCTGATCTGAGTTCTTTTAAATTGTTTTTCACTCGGCGTTTTCTGGGAGTATTTCATGATAAATCTAAACTTGTCTGGGTGCTGCTAGTTCCGCTTGACAAATTTTCTGAATGATTTTCAGAAATAATTATTGCTGGACATGCTAAGTCTACAGACGGTTCACTAATTGATTCAGAGACTTGTGATGAACTAGAAATCACTTGCTCAGTATCAGAAGAAAGTGCAGCTGCAGGTATGGAAAGTTTAGTTCTCTTTCTTGGCGAATCCACGATTCTATCTGTTGGAACTTTTCTTTTATTTGTAAATAATGGTGGAGGATTCGGTATGTCAAATAATGTGGGAACTGCTATTTCAAGGAGCCTATTTTTTAAATGGCTTGTAAACATACAACTTTCAAAATGCGTGCTGCATAGCCTGCAGTTTCTGTACAAATAGTTTGCATCCTTGTTAACGAGATCTTCTCTTCTGCTGTTCAGAACCCACCGTTTGGCTCTGCAAGGAATGGACAAGAATGTACAGAAAATGACGTATTTTTGCAGCAACCTACATCCTAACTTTTAACAGGTTTCCACATTTAATTAGATTTATGTCTACTGAAATATGTGTAGTAACCTATATTTACCTAGCAACATCAAGGGGAAGCGGAAGAAACTTAATTCTTTATTGCATTTACGATTGCTAGTGCAGTTGACAGCGGAGCACCAATCACCACCTTTTTTATCGAATTCATTTCATTAACTGTTAAGCTACGGATAGCAAACACGGGTAAAGAAGTACACGCTCAAAATATTAAGTTCACTAAATTATTTTATCGTAATCGTAGCTATAAATAACACACCAATACTGCACGTTCAGATTTAATAACTTGCATTCGGTACTAGAGTTACATGCTAAATGGCGTGGCCTGCGTATCGGAGTCGATGCCAGTCGAGTGTTACCTAACTCTCAGTGTCGCTTCTGTATAACTCAATATTTATAACATCTACCAATGAAAGTCGACTTCTCGAGCATGCGCATTGCCGTTATTTATGAATAGTTTATATTTCTCGGTGTTAACCTCAACGTGGAAGAACCCCACAACAGAAATAAGTTATTTATAAATCTATAGATAGTCTAATAGTTTTTAAATATGCCTGTCGACGTTGCATTGCTGCTAGAATTGATACAGCAATACCCTTTTCTGTACGACAAATCGAGGAAAGATTTTAAGGACGTATACAAGAAAAATAATGCGTGGAATGAAATCGCAAACACATTGGATTGTGATGGTACGTATGAAACAACGAGTTTGTGTTTTCTTTTTACTGTCCAAACCATAACTGTAAAACTGCATAAAAATGGGGATGCTCACTTTTAATTTTGGGGTTTTAAACGATTGTTGTTCACTAGAGTTAGAATTATAGTGAACAACAATCGTTAAAAATGGGCTAAATGCATTGTTACTTAGTTTTTGGATAGAAATAGATACATATAATATTTTAAAGCAGTTGTTATAAATTTTTACATTGTAGTCAATGAAGTCAAAACCCGATGGCGAACACTTCGTGAGAGGTTCGTCAAAGAATGTAAGACTCACGAAGCAAATACCTCCAGCGGACAAAGTCAGGAAGAAATGCTTTTAGATGGGAGTGGTATGATAGCATGACTTTCCTGAGTGCTCACATAAAACCCCGAAAAGCATGGGATAGTAGCATTCCTGCAAGGGCGAGCCAAGATCATCCAATAGAAGAGGTACAAATGGTGGATGATGTTGATTCCCCAACTGAACCTTTACTACATTCGCCTGCTTCAACATCATCTGTAAATATCCATAGACGAGAAACACCTTCACAGAAGAAGAGACGGAAAATGTTTGATGACGAATCTGTAGCTATCGATAAGGAGATTTTAAAAACATTAAAGGAACTAGACAGAAATAAACCAACTCCATTGCCAGAAGATGAAGATGATTTATTTTGTAAGTCACTTGCATGTGAGTTACGAAAGGTGACCGACTTGAAAGAGAAACAAACACGAAAAGCAGAATTATATTTAATAGCCACTGGATTAAAAACAATACATTAGTTTTCAACATTATTTATGCATACATACATAGAGGAATAAATAATATTGTTTTCTTAAATAATGTCTTTTCTTTGTACACAACACAAAGTAAATTTTAATATTTTTTGCCTCGATGTACATAATTTACCTGGCCTGCTAAAGATCCTGCAGGACTTATTAAATATTGCGTCAATTTTTCTCTAAATGCAAGTGCAATTTTCCCTGGATTATGTCCTCCTCTGCCAATACTTTCAGTTTCTTGTAATACGATATTGAATTGATTATCTATTTCTCTGCGCCATTCTCCTTCTACTATACCATCCTCGCTATCTTTATCACACAGGGATTGTGAACAGTATTTTTTTTTGCTTCAGGCAAATTATATTCTTTTGTTTGATAAAATTGTGTAGACAAACAGTTGCCTTTACTATATTATCTACTGTACCTGGCCCTGAGGATATTGTCCGCGTAAATATTCTCCACCGTGCAACAAGAATACCAAAAGAATTTTCAATCACTCTCCTGGCACGGCTAATCCTATAATTAAATATTGATTTTTCCAATGACAGATTGGTTCCCTTGTATGGTTTCATTAAATTTTTTCAAAGGAAAGGCATCATCTCCAATAAAAAAAATGGCATTTTTATGTTGCTTCTTGGCAAATATTCATTTTCTGATAGTTGTAAATTTAAATTTTCCAATGCTTTTCCAAAAGCGGAATTTGACAGAACTTCACTATCACATTGAGCACCATAGGCTCCAATATTTACATGCAGAAAATTGTAATGGGCATCACATATTGCTAAAAGAACAATGCTAAAGTGTTTTTGTAATTAAAAATCACTTCCACTATTTGGTGGGCATTGTATTGCAATGTGTTTCCCATCAATGGCACCTAATACATGAGGAAAATTCCATCTGTCAAGAAACTGTTGGGAAATCTTTTTATAATCTTTGGTATTTAAGGGTTTCAACACTTGTTCGTTTAATGTATTCCATATAATTTCTGTTGTCTCTTTAATTACCAAAGACACTGTGGATCGTCCTACTTTATAGCCTGACGCTATGCTAAATAACGAATCCCCTTGTGACAAATACCTATAAAGGTAGAATATTAATGTATTATTACACTTGCATGTTACGCAATAAGGAGATTGTGTACATGCATTAAATTACCTTAATGTTATAGCTACTCGTTGTGAAGGACTTAATGGTTCACGATGACTCTGTTTTTCTAATGCAGGCCCCACAATTGAAAGCAGCTCATCGAACTGTGATGGAGTCATTCTTGTATATAAGAAAATCCATTCATGGTTTTTGTGTTTTTCACAATATATATTTAATAGAAAGCTTTACAAGACTGATACAATATATTTAACATGAATGACTGACTATATATCTTAATATTTCCGTTGCTTATATAGTTTTCCGATCCAGTGGTGGGGATGTCGGTTGACGTATCTCTGGTTCTATTTTACCGCGAATTTTAAATATAGTATATACTTAACACCCTCTCCCTTAGTTAACGGTATTTAGAAGGTGAAAATCTATCTGGTGGTCGTATGTTCCTTCTGAGAGTTCTCGAACTTGGCTCTTCTACAGTCTCCTGTTGATCTTCGTCACAGCTTGTAGTCGGTTGGTTTGCCGGTTGGGACTTCCCTGGCTGTTCCATAGGTTGTTCTGCATTTCCCGTGTTGTCTTCGGTTTTAGCTTTACTTTTGTTTGTTTCGTTTTCGACGGTTACATGTGACTTTTGCACTTCCATATGAGTCGGGTTTGGGGTAGTAGGATGGATATTGTCTAAGGAATATTGTGACGTGTTAGGAATTAAATGGTTAGTACCAGACTTTTGTCGCATTTGATTCGCATGTCGTTTAAAAATTTTCCCCCTGAATCTATTTCATAATTTACCCGTCCTAGTCGTCTTTTGATTATACCTGAATTCCATTTCTCTTTTCCATCATACATTCTAAATAGCACTCTGTCGTTCTCAGTAAATTCTTTTATAAATTCTTGATTCCTCCTTCCATTGTTCATCCGTAGTTGTCTTTCCGCTATGTGGTTTTGAATATTTGGTAACATTAAGTCTAATCTTGTTCCTATATTTCTTTTGAACATTGACATAACTGGTGAAATGTTTGTTGTAGCATGAGGTGCTTTTCTGTAGTGCAAAAGAAAGTTATTTAGTTTTGTTTGAATACTTTCTCCCGGATGACTGTCTAGTGCTTTTAAAGCATATTTTATGGTTTGAACATAGCGTTCAGCTTGTCCGTTAGACGCGGGATAATAAGGAGAACTTGTAATATGTTTAATACCATTTCCTTTTATAAATTCCTGAAATTCTGTTGATGTGAATTGAGTTCCGTTGTCTGGTGTTGTAGCTTGTGATTGAATTCATTATATACACTTCTACCCATTTTAAAAACGCATCAACTATGACCAAAAAATATTTTCCAAATAGAGGTCCTGCAAAATCAATATGAATTCTTTGCCATACTAACAATATATAACAATAACAGGGAGGAAATGGAAAGAAGTGCAGAAAATTTTTATTCAATAGCCCAATTTCCTCGTGTTATAGGCGCAATTGATTGCATCTTATTTCAAATTGAATCACCAGGTGGAGAAGATGCTGAAATATATAGAAGCAGAAAAATCTTTTTGCACTGAACGTACAAACAGTGTCAGATAGTGATCTTAAAATTAGGGACAGGCTCTAGCAACGACCAAACTACTTTTAATAATAGTACTCTCAAACAAGAATTTGAAGAAGGTCAGTTTGAAAATTTCTTTTTAATTGGCGAACCTTACCTTATGACGAAGTTGTTAGAAACCCAAACAGCTGCATAAAATTTGTATAATGAGACTGTTTGAACTCCTTCTATTTTGAAGGAATTGTTGTGTTGGTTTGTGTGGAATTTCTCTTGTTTTAACGAAATTCGCTCCTTGCGGTTAATGAAACTCGATAACTACTAAAACTCGTATATTTCATTAAACTAACATAATTTTGCTTTGTGATATGTACAATTAAGAGAACATGTGTTCCCTGAGACGAGGAGCTGTCAATCATATGCTAGGGCCGAGACAGAAGCCACACTGGCCCCCTTAACTTCTGCTAGGCGGCCACATTCACGCCGCTGGTAGTTGATTGGGTTTGATCCTGGGGATCCGGTCACTGGGTTGGTCTTCTTGAGGAATTTTCGGGTTGACTTCACTTGTACCTTTGACGTCATACGTCGAGAAGAGACTGCACCCTCCGCACTTGGGTCTTAGGCGGGGGTCTGTCCTGGTCGAGCTCTGCTATATGTCGGAGCACCGGGTTGTCAGACCTAGAGATCCTCTCCAGCGTGCCCCTCGCGAGCTCAACGATGAACTCGTTGAGGGGCAAGACTCCAAGATCTGTGTGGAGCTGTTGATTTCTGACAAACCACGGCGCTCCAGCGATCATCCTAAGCATTAGGTTCTGAGCTCGATAGAACTTTTTCTAGTAATATTGATGTTTATCTCGAATTGATTGCTTAAATTTGATTGGTGGTTACAATTGGAGGCGGATCTAATACTTAACAAGAACTGAGGTACAAAATCTCTTACAAAGTGTATAGAAACGACCAGGTAAATGTAATTTATTATAGGGTTCTTACCCACGACTAACCTATCAACAACAACATTGTAAAGATGCCGCGTAGTAGCAGCTGTGAAACTATTGTTAACATAAAACAGTTACCGCCGAATTTGTAAGGTGCTATTTTAAAATTAGAATATAATAAACAGTACAAAATATAATTGTTCGGTACCCGACCCTTTCGAGTAAAGGTATACCGCCCGAACAGAGACTATAATAAGGACAAGGAATGTAGTGGAAAGGCAGTATGGTGTCTGGAAACGGAGGTTCCCTTGTTTACAAATTGGCATGCGGTTAAATGTAACAACTGTTATGGCAGTAATTGTTGCTACAGCAGTAGTACATAATATGGCTGTTGAAGAAAAAGATGTTCCAAGAGGATATATACATATAGTGAACAATAACAACGAGGATGGGTTTAATGGTCCCCAATAACATAATTTTATTAGCATGCTCCTCCTCCTCTCGCCGTTGCCTCTCCAGAATTTCCTGCTGCTGTAGTACGCTCCTCTTTATCTCCTCTTCAATCAGTTGCATTTTCTTGCGATAATATTCATCTTTTAATGGGTTGACCATCACTGGTCGCATTTTTGTTGACATTGGCGTTCGTAACTTCTTTGGAGTATATTTACTCCAGTTCTGTAAGCATGTCATTCCCTAATAAATAGTCTAAGCATATTACATAAACTGAAATACTTACATATGCTGATGTCTCCACTATGGTACAGTCATCTGCTGGAATCTTTTTGTGGAACGCTGGGCATTGTGCCACTCGACCACTTCATTGCCAACAGTTTTGTCAATCTAGAAGGAATTATTATATGAAATAGTTGCATAATATAGTCTAGTTTTGAACTATATGATTTCAAAATACATGGTGTTTTCTACAAAACATAGAACACTTACCTTTGCTAATATATCTATTTCTAGTGCACTGCTACTTGCGGCAATGATTGTGGGCAGTTGATATTTCTAAAACATACACATATGTACATACATCAAATAAATGAGACAATTATATTCAAAAACACTTACATCTGCTAGCACTTCCATTGATTCACAGCTATCTGGGACATTGTTTATGTGACAGAGTTCTGTCATTTCACAGTCCTAAAAAACATGTACATTAAATACGAAAAAATAAAATTTAATAAAATACTACTACCAAGTGTATTGCAGCATTATAACATTAACAATATAAGATTAGAAAAAGGACGTCGAACAATGTTAACATACATACCGGAGTCCAAATACCTTCCTCGTTTCCAAGTTGGGCATCACAGTCAAACTCACTTGCAAGCCCAACAACTGTGACCCTATTGATCACTCGCAATACTGCTTCGATTACAGGGTCAATTTCCAACGTAGTTGCTGGACCACCTCCAGTGCCACTAAAAGTTGCTCTGTTCTCCACCACCACCTTACGCGCTTTATTTTTTAATTATCATATTTCACTTTGGCTCCATTGTGCGGAAAGTGTTATTTTTGGCATTGAATGATGTAATGGATTTTGTTCCATACTGCATTCGGGAACAAATATATAACCTATAATTTTTGTAGCTTACTTGAATGGTGTATAAATGGCAAAGTAGGGGAACGGGGGGCAAAACCAGGCCCTGAGGCAAAACCGGGTACCGCATTAGATTTCATATCCGGTGGCGTCATCAAATTATTCGACACCCTACCGCCAGTTCACAGAATATTTCTATGGTGTCGGCATCGCAGCAATCGTGAGTTCTTTGTTAAAAAGTGTTTTAGCAGGTACGTAATGTAATTTTAAATATTTAAAATACTATATACAATCTACGAAGGACTCCGTTGATAGATGGTATTTACCTATAGCATAAAACCCTCGTTTCTTTAGTTCATTTGTGTTATGAAAGTTTTCCATTATAAGTTATAATTAAGAATGAGTCAGTGAATTTGTTGTGCAGATACGCTCGGGGCAAAACCGGGTGGGGCATAAGCGGGGTATTACCCGGTTTTGCCCCGTATGCAACCAGCCAGTATCTACCACGCATTTTTTATTGATCGATAATAAACTTGTAATAAATAACTAAAAAAAAAAACTTTATCCGTTTGTTATTTTCAGTTAAAAAATGGTACGTAATTACCAAAGGAAAACAGAGCGTCAAAGCTGGTCACAAGACAGCATGTTACAAGCCATTAAAGCTGTCCAAACCGGTACAATGGGATATAAGAAATCCGCAGCTACTTTTAGAGTTCCCCAAAGTACTTTGGAGGACCGCATCAAGAAAATAAGGAATGGAACGACATTGGAGGTTGCGGCTAGTAAACGTAAATCGATATCTGCGGAAAAAACAACTATTGGAAACGCTAAATTGACTTATCTGACAGGAATGGGACGATACAAATGTGTATTTTCGCTCAAACAAGAACAAGAATTAGTGGAATATGTACAGGATATGGAAAGCCGATTATTTGGTTTGACAACCAGTGAGTTGAGACGCCTGGCATATCAGTTGGCTGAAAAAAATTGTCTACAGCACAACTTTAACAAGAATGACAAAATAGCCCCCTGGTTAAAGGGATTTTTAAAGCGACATCAGAACTTAGCATTACGAACTCCAGAGGCCACGTCCGCTGCACGAGCGATGGGATTCAATGAAGTGTCTGTTGGAAAATTCTTCGACCTATTGACAAGCGTGTTGGAAAAGTATAACTTTCGACCAACAAGAATTTACAATGTAGATGAGACTGGATTAACTACAGTACCCAAAAGTCAGTCGAAGATTATTGCTATTAAGGGAAGACGACAGGTGGGGACCCTTACCTCGGGTGAAAGAGGTCAGCTGATAACTGCTGTTTTATGTATGTCGGCTGCTGGTCATTATGTACCTCCTTACCTGATTTTTCCGAGAGTGCGAATGAAAGTTGAATTGCTTGATGGCACACCAGCCGAAACGGCTTATAGTTGTCATTCAAGTGGATGGATGCAAAGCCATATTTTTATTGAGTGGATGCACCATTTCATCAAACACGTTAAGCCATCTAAGGATAATCCAATCTTACTGTTATTGGACGGTCATGCAACACATACGAAAAACATAGAGTTGATAGATCTTGCTAGGAAACACAGTGTTATTCTACTATGCTTTCCGATCCATTGCACATATCGGCTGCAGCCTTTGGATGTCAGTTTTATGGCACCATTAAGTACATTCTACACCCAGGAAGTGAAAACGTGGTTGAGAGCTAATCCTGGGAGGGTAGTCAGCCAATATCAAGTCGGTAGACTATTTGGTCAAGCTTACGCTAGGGCTGCAATTATGCAAACCGCCGTGTCTGGATTTTCTAAGACAGAAATTTATCCTACTAACCGTTGCGTATTTGGGGAGGCTGACTTTGGAGCTGCTCAGACAACTGAGCGAAGGCCTGCACACTTAGAAGAAGCCACTGGTATTGAGGGAGTCGTAGAGAGAGAAGATACACCTGTAGCTGGCCCTTCCAGGCGAATATCTAGGGAGACAACACCAGACCCTATCTCTTGTAGGCAGTCACCCAGAGAAACAATTCCAGCAATTAGAGCATACAGGGAAACAACACCAATACCTTCAGACCAACCGCATTCTCCACTAAAATCATTGCCAAAATCTGTAAATTTTGTTGTGTCTCCTAAGGACATAATGCCATTCCCTCAGAGTAACAGCAAAACCACTACCACAAGAAGAAGTCGCGGTAAGACAGCAGTTCTGACAGATTCACCATATAAGGAGGGACTACAAGCTATCATACTCGAGAGAAATAAATCTGTTAAGACTCGAGCAGTAAATAGAAAGATAGTTTCTAATGGTAAAGGCAATGGCTGGATGAGGATTTGGATCAGTTCCAATGCGACACTTGTATTAAAACACTAATTGAATTAGTAACCATATACCCGATCCTGCCCCTATGGTGGGGCAAAACCATATTTTGCACCAGTTTTTGTAATGTCTTTTTTCATCAATAAAGAAGTTTTTCCATAATTTTGTGTATTTATTCTGTAGGTAATGCTTGTGGCATTCAGTTGTCAAAATGTCACTTATAAATAAAAATCATTAAGTAATATACCATTGTTTTACCTTAGCTACCCGATTTTGTCGCCCGTTCCCCTATGTACTATATATATACCTTTTTCCAATGCTAGTTTTATCTGTTGTCTTGCACTCTACAACGCCTTTGTACTTCTCCACCTCCAGCACTAAACTTAATTCTTCTCGTTTGGAGAAATTGGTACCTCGATTCCTTTTTTAAAATTCTGCATCACTAAATTATAGATTCACTATGCCAACAGACCAAGACGTTTGTCAATAAATAGTCATATTGTAGGTTACATAAAGAAGTACCGATATAAACTGGCCAAACATCGGCCATTAATTTAAACCTCCATTAACGCCACCCATTACCTTAACTAATGATTATGAAATCAGCCGTTACTATAGCTTTTAGTATAATTGTTTTTGTTGTCGATTTTAAATCTTCCGCAAAAATAGTGTCGCGAGAGGGAGCTAATGAGAGTGAAAATAAAGTTGTCACCGAGGGCAGACGTGTTTTCCTTAATTCGAGTAATCTAGTCATCTAGTTATCCGGTATACAAGAAAATCAAGAGTACAGTCCACAATCGAAAAGGCATAATCGCCAAGGAATATGCAAGCGTAACAGTTTTCACCTTCATTTTTTCATTCTCATCAAGACTTGGAACAATAATTTTATCTGCCGGTAAAATGGTAATATTTCATTTCGATATGTATCGAAATAATGGATAATATTTATCGATATATATCGCCCACCCCTAGTTCGGAGTTGTCCCCACACATGACAAAGACGCGGTACCCATCTTACACTATTCTTATTCATATTAAAATGGTCACGGAGAACTCGGCATATACTTCTTTCAGAAATGTTAAACATTACTGCTAATTCCTCCACTTTCACACGGCGATCTTCTAATACCATTTCTTCAATCATTGCAACTTTTTGAGGCATTATCACTTCAGTTGATTCATCGGAGCGCTCATCATCCGACGCACAGAGGAGTATTTGTATGAAAAATCCGGACAAAAATATTTTAATGTTTCTTTTCAATTAAAATAACTTAATTTAATATATTGTAGTATTTATTACAGAAGAAAACAATATTTACTCCAGAATAATATTTAATACACAAAGTGTTGCGGGTCTAGTACTACTTTGGTGGAGTTTGTAAATTAAATGAATTTATGACTACACTTTTATTATTTAAGTTCCTAAAACTAATTATAAACTATACATAATTTGACCGTACCCGATAAATTAATGGAGTTAACTAACTTACTATGTATAACTTTTTCTTATCGCTAATCTTTCAAATTCGAAGGGCAAAATCTCTTAAATCAGCTTTAAGAAAAACAGCGTAATAAATTCTGTCGTAGTAGGCGATGGTAATGGGAAATTAGCCAAATTGTAAAAAATTATTGAATGCCTTAGAAGGGTAAAGCCCGTTTTACATTATCTTATTAAATTGTACCAAAAATTGAATACTATTTTATAGCACAATGTAAAACACTGTACTATTTTTCTGTGCAAAATCATTGTATGAAATTAGTACCTGTCCTATTTTCATACTAAATGTTTTGACTTGCGCCTGCTCAATGGGTCTGCATTGATCGTATTCCAATCTAACCTCATTTTCTTATGTTTACGTCTTGTGTACCCTGTGTCTACCTACCCACGTAAGTAAGGGTACTGCTCCACGAGATAATACAAATAATCAATTTTGGTTTAAGATGTCCTGGACAACGGAACAAGTAGAGAAGTTAATTGTAGGCTATTCGAATCATCCAGAGTTATTTGCAGTTAAACATCCCGAATATCACAATAAAAATAAACGGCAGCTGGCTTTGAATTGTATAATTAAAGATGTTAATAGAGCTGGAACAAGCATTATTGAAGTACAGAAGAAATGGAATGGATTACGTACCACTTATATAAACGAAAAAAAAAGCGCTACAAAGTATTCATAGTGGTGCTGGAGAAGATGAGGTAAGTAATGGTACTAATAAATAGAAATTTGTATAAAGTATATAATGTTGATAGATTTCGAAAATTATAAAAATTGAATATGTTTTGCAGATATACACACCTAAATTGTGGTACTTCAAAAAATTAGAGTTTTTAAATGACCATGTGTCACTGCGTCAAGCGACATCATCATTTGACCCATATAATGACATCACGAATGAATCGAATATAGCCAGTCAAACATCCTCTAATTTTCAAGAAGTTGAAGAGTATCTGCTACAGGATGATAGAACATTACTGTTATCTCCCAGTTCAACACCTGTTCCATCACCTCAAAGTGATACACCAAAAGCAAAAAGAAGAAAACAAACATGGATTACCAAGAAATCTTGCAACAACAAGCTTGAACAGCATTGTTATCAATATTTCAAGCAGCGGCTTCTTTCAATAAAAATGATTCACTCCAAGAAGATGAAGATGTTTTATATGGTAAATATGTTGCAACAAGACTTAAAAACATCACGTCATTAACAAAAAAATTGAAATAAAACATAAAATTGACCAATTATTATTTGAAGCTCAAATTTAATTAGAATTTATCAATTTTTAGAATAATCATTTTTTATTTTAACTTTATTTGTTGACCAGCTTATTATTTGACTTTCAAATGACTGAAATATATGAGAATAATCAATTTTTAGAATAATTTTTTTAAACTATTTGTGACCAGCAATTATTTGCAATTATTTCGAATGAATTATATTAGAATTAATTAATTTTTAGAGTAATTTCTTTAATTTAAACTGATATACATGTAACTAGATATGAGAAATAAAACACATCTGTATATAGAAAAAATATATTGAATAAAATATCTTATAATAATTATCTTATAGTTACTGCAAACATTGTTCTTGCCATGAAATTCTTCCAGTATTGAGAAAATAATCCATGAATAATAGTCTATTATTTAATGCCTCTTGAGTAGCTCTATTAGCACCTTGTATTTGCTGGAGATCAAGTAATGGGTTATGCACTTCGTCAATTTCAGAATAGTGTACGTTCTTACTAATTAAATAATTGTGTAATACGCAACAAGTTAATGTAATTAATTCCACTTTTTCTGGGCTTAAATTTATAGTTTGCAATAAAATACGAAATTTATTTGACATAATTCCAAACGCATTTTCCACTACTCTGCGAGCGCGTGATAATCTATAATTAAATATACGCTTGCCATTAGTCAAATTTCTTGAACTATACGGTTTCATAATTCTATGTGACAATGGAAAAGCTTCATCAGCTACAAAGTAATATGAAATGCCAGTATTCTGTGTTGGTAGACATTTATCTGGAGGAAAATTTAGTACACCTTCATCAATTGCTCGTTTTAATGAAGATGCTCTAAAGACACCTCCATCACTTATTCGCCCATTAACACCTACATTTACATATAAAAATCTGTAGTTTGCAGCTGCTACTGCTAGTAACACAATACTATGGGTGTTTTTATAATTATAAAAGTAAGAACCTGCACTGCGAGGTGCCTGGAGTCTTATGTGCTTTCCATCGATGGCACCCAAACACAATGGAAACTGCCATAGTGTTTCAAACTCCTTTGCTATTTTTTCCCATTTTTCAACAGTCTGTGGCATCTGAAACATTTAAATGTTCGAACAAACAAATTGCACTATATGAATACTTACTTGCAGATATTGCAGTCTTAACTTTTCGTATCTGGCTTTACAAACTTCTGGTATGAACAAACCTATAGTGCTTTCATGAATTCGACATGAGTACATTAAAGATCTGATGGATTCTCCACTTGCCAGGTATCTCAGTGTAACAGCTAATCTGTCAATGTATTCATGTATGATTAATGTAATATTCAAAATAATTACAATTAAAAAAATATTACCCTACGTTTGCCGGTGTACTTTCACGAAATTTAGTGTCCTGTTTCTGTATATTTGTTTCAATAATATGTAAGAGTTCATCAAATTCGTTACTACACATACGTATAAAGTTTCTGTATGATTCAGGATCTTCAATTTTTAATTCTTCGTTTAACATATGTATCATACCTTTCCCATACAATCGCCTCTCCAGCCATGGTTTTAACCACCATTTTCGCATTCTTTTCTTTTTCTTCTTTATTATACTGCTTATCAAAATGATAGTCGCACATACACTAGCACTAGACATAAGCCATTCGCACATATTCATTTTTTAAAAGATTTTCTTTAACCTTACACCTGATAATTTTCTATTCTGATTAATATTTTTGGAGGTTATGAGAAATATTTGTAAATATTGTGATACTGGTGTACAATTTGAAACGAGGACGTAGCATAGCGCAGAATCGTAAACAAAATTTTTGTACAAGTTTACAATACATATGTAATACTCCCGACGAATGATGGAGTCAATAATCTTGTACAAAAGACTGGTAAAGCGTTTTACATTGTACTATAAAATAGTATTAAATTTTTGGTACAATTTAATATGATAATGTAAAACGGGCTTAAGTGTTGATATAATTTTAACAATATTAAATTATATTGAAGCAGCTTTAAACCTATCGTCAGGAAATACAAAAGTATCATATTACACAAATATGCGTGGAAAAGAACAAGTAACCACTTAAATCTTATGTATTTTATGTATGCTTAAAGTCTCTACGGATTTCTGAAATATATACACTGTTTTACATCAAACAGGCACACAATGTTAAATATCGGCTCTCCAACAAAAGAAATAAAAATTAATCATCATCGCTATCTTCGTCTTCTTCACTTCTGTTGTCTTCCTCAATATTTTGTTTTAGAGATGATGGCTGTGGCAAGTCTGCGATCATTAAATCGAATGCTTCAGTAGAAAATGGCATCCTTTTCTTATGAAACTTTCTAATAGAACTTAAATAAGGATCCGAACTACAAAGCAATCTATTCAATATGTCCCTGTTGCAATCCACCCTTGAAAATTTTCTGGAAAAATTTAGTCGATATTGACGAAAGTTTTTATTACGGATCTCAGATGCCTCCTCCGATAATTGGCCGATAGGTAATATTGCATGACTTATTACTTTGGCTCCATGCATTAAAATTTTGTGAATTGTAGGTGACATTGGGTACCATCCATACAATTCCACGTATCTTTTGCAGTTTCGTGAGCACAAGTAGCGAATTTGTCGGTATCTATGTTATATCCACTTGAAATAACTTGAAGGATAACTCCTAGTTTTTTAATGAGATCAACATTGATGCCAGTGATTCCTGAAGATGTATCTGGGTCTGCAAAAAATCTTCGTGATGTGTTTCCGTCGTTGGTGTTTCCAAACCCAGCTTTGGGAAAGTCCACCAGTAGCCCCATTTCTTCTCTGAACCGTCTCTGTATAGTTTCTTTCGTTTCTTTAACAATATTCTTTTCTTTGTTTGTTCGCGCCTCCCATTTTTTCAATGGCAGTTTATATGACAAATGGAGTAGTGATTCAAAAAAACGAATTCTCGCATGGAGAACAGATAGTCCGAACATCAGCGATTCTGGATTTACCTCTTGCACTTCATTTAATTTATTAAATTCTTTAGAAGTCTGTCCGCAAATATAGCAGCGCATAGTTGATGCGGTGTCAGTAGTTGCATTACACACTTTGCCATCAACTTTTGTAAACAACATTGTGTGTTTTATTTTCAGAATTCCCTCCGGAATTTGTATCTCTGTTTCCGTCAAGTTTTGAACTTGGTTTTCAACGTATATTTTTTCTTCCTTAGTAACATATTTTGTTTCAGAAGTAAATCTTATGCGAATTGGTCGGCAGAATCTCACTGAGGATGGAACTAGATTTTGCCATATAACTTTTACTGGTTCTCCGTTCATTCTGACAATCAGTCGCAAAGGAACAAGGGAACTTTGAAATATATTGGCGTCACTATCACTGTTGTGATTAAATTTTTGTTTGAATTGCGACTGCTGAGACCCGTCACATCCCCACTTTACTATAAACTCCAAATGTTTCCTTTCCTCCACTGAACATTCAATTACTTCGGCAAGGTATTTATGTAAACGAGATACTGTATGGTCAAGTAACGACTGCAGTTGGATCTCAATGCATGTTTCGGTGACACTGATCGTTTCCTCGTTTGGGTAACATTCCTTTTTTGCTTTTGAATCAAGGAGTAGCAGGGATAAATACTTTTATTAGCATCGTGAATTATTTCCCACTGTCTTCTTGTAAAAACGCCTTCAACGAAAATTGCCAATCCTTCTTGTGGCGTGTGTTTTTCACATCTACTTGTTTCCGTTTAGAAATAAGAATCTTACGGATTTTAGTGGCTCTCGTTGGTGTAGATGTAATTTCCTTTATCATTACTGACGCATCAGTATTTCCACTTGTCCGCTGACTAACGCCAGCTGCATAGACTAACTGTTCAGCAGGTACTTGCTTCCGCAACTCTATAGTTTTTCGACGCTTACTGCGATCAGATAATTCTTGAAAACATTTACTTGAACGCCCGGATTTTTGTGCAATCTTTGCACTGAAGTTCGGCAATTGTATAACAGATATGAGCCATTCTGCATTATTACTTAAGAAACGCTCTTTTTTCGACTCGCAGCAACCCATTTCTGCTTAAATTGAGACTTAAAAAACCTCAAAGCGCGACTTAGAACATGTTTTTATAATCAGGGCATTGGGTCATTTCAACAAGTTTTTCTTGCAAAAACGAACATTTTTCGTCGATTTTTTCTCCCTTACATTGTTGCATTATGTCGTATAATTCTCTTCTGCTAAAATATCTTACTGATTGTGAAAAATCTGGAAAAAATAACAAAAACACTTTAATACAAATTTAACGATTTATCATTAACCCTATTCAACACGTCGTGAAACAAAATGGCGCACGTTGGCGCACAATGTTTTGTTCTGACTACTCAACAACAACCAGGACTACAAATGTGTGAAAAAATCAAACCTTTACAAACGTTGACAAGTAAACAAAAACACCACTTTGTGTATAGTTGACAGAAAAATATATTTTCAGGGGATTTGTTTGTTCACCCCTAAGACACATTATTTAAACTGAATATTAATTTTAAAACCATAATTAAGTAAACTACATACCTTTCACTTCCATTTTTAGAATAGATCTCTTGAACACTCCAACACACGAAAGCACAATTTATAAATTAAGACAGTGAATATATGAAGTTGCTGAGTATAACGATTTGCGGTTTAAAACGACCGAGTTACGACTGATCGTGCGGGAAGGTGTAAGCACTTGAAAGTTGTTTATAGTTGACGTTCGACGAACTGATTACTAAACTTCGAAAATAGGAGGTTTACGGAATTTTACATGTCACTTGATTTTTTCGACTTATGACCGAATTTCGCATGCAAATACTCCTCTGTGGGACGTAGCGATTCTCAACCTTTTTAGCTTAGTGCGTACTCGCGCCTTGAATGATAGGGTAACATATACAACGATTGGCACTTTAGTGAAATGCATTTATTGACTGTTTCACAGCCAATTTATAATTTCATCTAACACAAATTGAAAATCGCGATTGAATTCAGGAAGCCTCGAGTATTTCTACTGTGCAAACTAATCAATCTTATGCTTTGCCATAATTAGTTAAAAAATTGCTAATTTAAAAGTATCCAAAATCATAGTTATTGGCAGCAGAGACATATTAATTGGCAACCAAGAATTCTTAGTTATAGGCACCGAGCTAAAAACTGAAAGGATATACTCATTTAGGAATCACATATTTTATTAATAAAAACTAAACTACGTATGTAAGTATATATAATTCGAAAGTTTATGTTTAACTATTGTTCTTAATGCTAATTTTGATATGTGTTACATATAACATTTCTTACGACTGTTTCTGGCTGATGTGTTTTAAGGCAATTTATATGAAAAGTTCTTGTACAATAATTGCATTTTATTCCAATTCGCAACTGACTCAAATTTAAACAACAGATGAAACAGGGTCCAGTAAATAATTGAGTACATTCCAAAATTACACAAATTTGTAGTGGTTGAACGGCCCCTCATAAAACCATGCCGATTTCTGTGTATTAAGATTCTAACATGTGCAAATATATTTTTATGCAAAATTGTTCCAAAGATCTTGTCAAAATTTGAGATTTCAGAGACATCCTGTCGTGTTTTCTCTAATGTAACTCGATCGCTCCAAAGCTTCGATCGTACGGCAAAAACCTGTGGCCTCGTTCTGGATACCTATGGCATATTAGCCTGAACTTGTCGAGTTCAACCAGGCTATACATGAAATGTATCAGTACATTATTTTTATTTTGTAATGAGCAGTTATTTAAAAACAGATACAAATCTGTAACTTCTTGTCGAATGTGGTTATTGAAGAAGTGTAGTAGTAAGCTTATCACATCGTTTTGCCCTTTGTCAGCGATCGTTTCGTTGTAAACGTAAAATAGCCCTTGCCACTACTTCCCGTGGTCATACGAAAGCTGAAGACCTATAGCTGTATTTTTATAGAATACATCTCCACTTGAAGAGACAGATTCTGTTGGTAACCAAAAGTTAGAACCTCTATGGTTGAGTTGTTTTTGGCCAGTTAATTCAATTCAATAACTAACTTGATCGGATATCTTATTATATCCTGCTCCCGTGTTTTCCACGTCTATCTATTGGAGTACCGGGGACTGCTGGCCCAGGTGTCTCCGCAAACGTTCCATGCGGCTTTTTGGCTTACTTGCAGATTTTCTGCTCCTAATCTAATCTTACCTAAAATTTACGTAATAGTAAATCTTTAACCGTAGAACACACACCCGGGTACAAATGTATCCACTTGCAACTTTTCAGTGTTGTAACTCAGCAACGGCTTAACTTAGGGCACAAAAATTCCAAATCTACGAAATATGAGTAGTTTTTAATATTTTAAAGGCTATTTGATCCAATTCGGATCAGCGGTTCAGGAGCTACGAGCTTCCAAATTCGGTTACTACTAAGCACACACCCGGGATACGTTTGTACCACACCACTTTTTATCAAAATAAAAGGCGACAAATAATTTTATCGTGTGTTTAAATAATATTATTTTATTTAAAGAATTAAAATTATTATACTACATATTATAATTATGAAGCGTCGTTACACATTATGCATTCTGTATTGGTGATGGAATGTTGAAGGCAAATGGGCTTCTTACATTTGCCGCACAGCTTTCTGGTTTTTCTACGCCGTTTTTCTTCTTGAGCATAGCATAAATAGCAGGAACCCCTAATTGGTTGCGGCGTGCGGGCTGCGGCAGATATCGATGGTTCCGTGCTTACCATTAATTCTAGGGGTCGGTTGAGATATGACTCAATCGCTAATTTAGTTGAGAAGTTTCGCGTGACTTGCCGATTTAGTGCACGCTGTTCAATAATTGGCATACACAATTCTTCAGCTAAAGTGCGCAGGAACTGCTTACGCTTATTTGATCTAACAGCCAGCATGGGGTTGTTCATTCCATATACGATATACGCTGCGAGAGCCGTTATGTCCAACATGTTGAAAAACAATGATAATGGCCAACGCTTCGTCTGTCGTTGTGTAGAGTATTCGCTGAACAATTGGTCCATTTTATCAACGCCACCCTTGGTTTTATTATAATATGCAATGATTTCAGGCTTCCCACCCTCAGCTATCTCACCGTCGTAGTGCATTGACGAAAGCAGTGTCACTGATTTATTTTTACGCGGAACATAAGAACACATTTTATCTGAAGCCAAATAAAGAAGAACCAATTGGCCTGTCCTTGTGTGCCTTCATTTCCGCAGGAATATACAACTTATTTTTGCGCAAAGTTCCAACGATTGTAAGTTTCCAGGTGAGAAGAAGTTCTGCAATTGGCAACGTGGTGAAAAAATTGTCCATAGTAATGTTTCTTCCACTTCCTTGGTATCTGCTAGCCAAATCTTTTACAACTCGTTTCCCTTCCGGACGCTGCTTGGCCAGTATAAATTTGACCGTGCAATGGATATGCATTTTTGGCATCGCAAATCCACCAAACTTTTATACCATATTTTGCAGGTTTTGATGGTATATATTGTGTAAACCGTGTGCGTCCACGGAAAGGAAATAATTGTTCGTCAATGGTCAAGTTTTCACTAGGCTTGTAGTGTGCATTCAAATTGGCATTCATTAGGAGCCACAACTCAGTGATCGGTGCTGCTTTATCAGTTTGCGCACGTACAGCCCGAGTGTTTGCATCGTCAAACCTTATATATCGCAATATTGAGCAAAAGCGGTTGACTCCCATTGTGGCACGATATAGAGGATAGCTTTTAACATTCCACAAATCTCGAATACTTTCTCAATTGCTACGGTTTGCGCCAGTCATAATAAGTATGCCAAAAAATGCATACAACTCTGCTACCGTCAGTGACTTCCATGACTTGGGAACTGCATCAGGGTGGCTTATGTTATAATCATTATACGTTGCTATTGCTTTCTTGTTTGTGTAGCGCATAATTATATCCGCCATTTCTAAGCTCATAAAACATTTGAATGTTTTCTCTACTGACAACATTTCGGTGCTCCTAGATGGACCGCACCGTTCTCGTATAATACTATGGCGAAGAACTTGTCGAGTAATGCTTGGTTGTTTATTCCACTCAGTACCATCACCTGCCACAAATTTTTCATTGCTTGGAGAATCTGGTACCTCTTCTTCATCCACTTCATCGTCAGAGTCGACATTGTCAGCTAAATCTGTTTCTTCACATTGCTGAATGTCAGGATCGTCTTCAAGATCAGATTGTTGAACTTCATTCAACTCGATGTCTTGCTCTTCTTCCGACCCAGATGCACAGGTAACATCATCGTCATCACAAATTTCATCAAAGAGAGACTGTACATATGACTCTCGCTCTTCATTATTTAGTCTGGAAAAGAACAAAATTTAGTAACGTTTTTGATTATTTGATAACTCTTGCCTTTTGTATTGCGCTGATGATAGATAAGTATTTCTTCTTGAAACCATTTTTGAATTATTAAGTTTTAGTTTTCAATTTATGTAACAAGTGTCTTATACTTTTGAGCACCAAAATAATAATAAAAATATTGTTACGTTTTTACTTCAACCAACGTACGGATTCTTTTTAATTGCAAATGAAATAAGACTGTAATAGCGTTTTACTTATTCAGTACTGTTTACCACTATTTATTTACTCAAAGATTAACTAAGTACAGACAATTATGATTAAAACACTTCTTTATCAACAACTGCTTGATTTCACTTAACGATGTTTACGCCACTAAGGTTTAAGAACAACTGTGTCACTGAGTTATCATGCGGCCGTATTTATTTGCTGAATAAGATTGTTTACATACTAATTAGAAGGTTCGAGAAACCGCTTCTACTTCATACTACAATCTTCTAGTTTATTTGAGTCACGCATTGTCACAAAGCCGTTAAATTCTAAAGCTTTTATCTAAGAGATACATTCCACCATTAAGCTCTTTCTAAAATGATTGCTCCTAAAAGTATGCTTAGGATTTTTGTAACAATATGAATAACTAGCCACTGAAACAACAGCAAATGCACACACATATATTTCACAAACAAAAACAAAAGAATTCCGTTTTGTATTCATCAGAAATAACAAAAACAATATTTGGCTATCCAATGCCAATGAATATTTGCATGAAACAAGAAATAAAACACTTGTTAAATGTTAATATACGCATTAAAAGATAATAATAAAGTTGGCCAGTTTAAACATTAGAAAAAGCCAAAATATGCCAGTAGGGACAAACGTACCCCGGGTGTGTGTTCTCGTAGAAAAAGTTGGGTATGCATCCTACGGTTAATGTTTTCAAAACCGCATTAGTTATCATCTTACCATGTATTCGTAGCCTTACCACGTCTTTGCACTTGATAAGACCATATTCTAAACCATAGGGAAGTGCTCCGTCCACAATCTGTATACCACAACTTGCGCCTCTATACCTGGCTCTACTTTCGTACAATACGTACAGGGGAGAGCGGCGTTAGTTGGCCGAGTTATATTCTCGAAATTTTCCTAGCTTTTTCCTTGACTTTTCGAAAAAGCATATTACCACGTTAGAGGTATAAGCTTTGGCTAACTGTTCTAATTTTTTGTACTTGAAGAAAAATTCGGGATAGATTAGTCAACGATCAAACGCGACGCGGTAAAACGGCCAGTATATCCCACCTGCTGGGCATGTTGGCCGAGTATCGAAAAATTAATATAACACACAGAATACAGTTAAAAAAATGTATTTAATAATATTAAGTTATTTAAGTCAAAACCGTATAGATAATTTTTTTGGTTTTTTACCACTTTTCGATTTGTTTTGAGCTGCTTTCGCGGCTCTCGCAGCTTTGTTTTTGTTCCGATAATTTATGTTTTCTCCGCGAATCCCCTATCTCTTTCTCTAGTCCAGTTTTTATTGGTGAGTCCGTCAGAATGTGTGTCGATCTTCGTTTTCGAGTTTGACGCTTTTTTTGCGTCCGTTGTTTTCGGATATGCCTTGGGGAAAGTCTGATGTCTTGTGGTCTAACATTTTCTATGGATTTCTTGCGTGAAAACATGTGGCCCGTTAACGGTTTCACAGTATCGCCGCTATCTCGCAACTAACCTTATCCTTCAATTTAAAAGATACTGTGTATAGGCCTTGTGAAATATCGGTATCGCGTCATCTAGCAAAATAATTTCTCCTTCAAAATGTTTTATGATCTGGTTTGGCAGATTTGAGAACACATTCGGCAATTTTAACTCTATTAAACATAATACCTGATCCGCCATCTCGGCTACGTACACACGCCTCCAGTTAGGCCATAACATATCCATACAAGAGCGATCCATCAATAGAAGTATTTCCTTGTTCGTCTTGATAATTACTAGGTCAAGGCTGACGAGTCAGAGCTAAGTCTCACAGAAGTAGTAGTTGTAGGTAAGATAGAAGTAGCAATCTTACCTACAACATTTATTTTATCTCCAGCATCCGACAATAATCTCTTGGACATACTTTTTACAGTTTTATTCTTAAATAATTGTAAATATCTAGCTTTACTAATCAAATCACATACACATTCAAATATCATTGGCTTTTCCTCTATGAACACTTCTTGTAATACTGGTAATTACCATACACTCTATTTGCCACTTTTCTATGCAGTTTATTCGGCTGCTCCATGTCTCCAATTCTTCGCTCACTTCTCTCACCAAAGAATTCCTTCATTGACTTCCATATCTTCCCTGTGGATTACTCCTGGAGCGGCAGCATCGTGGGATGTGACTCATTCTCTTGCACTTATGACACGCCCATTCTTTGGCCGATTAGGCGAGTGATTTCGCCCACATCGGTTGTATCCACTTTATGTTTGGGCCCTACCGCAGTCATATGTATTTGAAATTTTGATTACACTTATTTTTCTACTTCCACTGGCTACTCTGTTAATCGATTGTAGGTTTTCCCAACTCATAGCTATTGAGCGCGCTTTTCAAACGCCAAACCCGCTTCTTTCAATAGCATTGAATTGAATTCCAAAAACTAGTCAATCCCTTAGTGCTTCTGTGAGGAAGTTTCCAAACTCCCACTGCTGTGCTCAAGCTTTCAATAATAGGCTGATCTGGCTGCCGATCCTACTTGTAGAATTTGTACTGTTCTGCTATTTCATTTCTTTTCAGTGCGAATTGTGCCTTCAACGTATCTACAAGACTGTCGAACGACCTCGTGGCAGGATTTACAAACATCAATAGTTTCTTTAAGATGGAATACGTTTCTGGACTGATGGACTGATGGCGACCTGGTGCTAACTCCAGGTCTCCCAATTGAAATTTTCTTGAATGAACCTGTTTGGATTCGATGTACTGTTTTTGACGTTCGTGATTGAATTTAATACACTTGACCCTTTTCTCGCGTACTGGTGTTACATCTACTGAATTTCTTTCTCCTTCCATGGAGGCATCGGATAACACGCGTACGCCAAATAAAGCTTCCCTCGGAGTTACGCCTATAGCGGTGTTTAGAGTGCTATTAATTCTCAGTTAAATTCGTCCAATATTTTCGTCGCATTGATCTTCCAATACAATCCATTCCAACAGCGGTTAAATAGTAAGTCGTTCCAGTTTCAATATAAAATTGTTTAAATCTTTGTGACGTGTAGGCCGAACCTCTCTCACTAATAATTTTGCAAGGAACCCCGAATACCTTAATCATATCTCTCAAAGACGAATCTTGCAGCTCTGCAGCAAATAGCCAATCAGTTTCTTTTATAATTATCGCACATGTCTTGCTATTAGGATTCAAGGACCGGTTGCGAGTTGACGCGTCCACATGACGCATTTGTGAATCTTCTCGATCCTTTATTTCATATTGAAACTCGCTTAATTCTAAAATCTAACGGCTAATTTAGTTCTTGTTTTGAGAATTAACTCCCGACCGTCGAACAGTCGGTAGTAAGCATGCGTTTCTAGTTCGAAGGAATAATAACGTTGTTCTATATTTGTAGTTTGCCTACTATAGTATGCAACTGCGTTCTTTTGACCCATAAACCTGAACTAAAACTCCTGCCAAACTTTCTTGCATCAGTATACAAGACAATTTTTAAGTTGGGATCAAACAAGCGTAGCATTGGTTCGATGTCACACATTCTTTCAATTCCTCAAAAGATTTTGCCTGGTCTGTTCCCCAAGCCCAGATAATATGTTTGTGGAGCAACTTTGTTAATGGCTTCGCCTTTTCGCGTATTTTTCTATGTATG
This sequence comes from Chrysina gloriosa, assembly GCA_038088585.1. NCBI lineage: Eukaryota > Metazoa > Arthropoda > Insecta > Coleoptera > Scarabaeidae > Chrysina > Chrysina gloriosa. The sequence continues at coordinate 38,745,109 of CM076093.1, read as the reverse complement.
TTCGACGATCAAGTCGTATGCCTCCATTTTGTCCGCGAGGACACCGAATGGTTTTCGGTTTTCACCACAAATTACGATGCAAGGGTGGGTTTGTACCGGGAGGGGGAGGGGGGCAGCAGCGAAGAATCCCTTCTTCAGAGGGAGCGTTGGGTCGCGGTTACCCAGCTATATATCTATATACAGTCGACGCCGGCTAAGATGGACTTGCGGGGACCATGATTTTTTGTCCATTTTAAAAGAAGTCCATTACACAAGAATTTTTTGAATTATTTTTAAAAAGTTAGTTTCAAGGTTTTGTTCTAGTTTTTCAGCAAGGATCAATGATGCGTTATCACCAATGTTTTCCAAGTAGAACGCAATTTCTTTAATGTGTTGTAACACATCAGCAGCTGATGGAACAGATCTTGGCTCTTCGTCATCTGAGGCTTCTCCTTCGTCTTCTACACCACTGTTTGTTGCTTGTTCCCTTCTAAAGTGCTCTACGAGACCGACCTCGTCTGGTACTTCGTAGGTGATAAGATCGCGGTCAATTTGAATAAAGTCCTCCACATTTTCTAGACCTTTAACATACTCCGTTATATTATTGTTTTTTAGCCAAGTAGCGATAGGTACATTATCCTGAAACAACAAAATTTTTATTTTAGATTGCATATGTATACATATGTAAAAATAAAATTCAACTCACCTCTTCCTCAAAATTATGACAATCCGAGATATTAGCATGGCGATAACAATTTCTAATACAGGCAGCTGATACTCGCTTCCATGCCTTTGATGCAAGCTGAATTCCATCAAGAAGTGTCGTAGATGGTTCTTTCTCATTGTCCAGGACCTGCACTATGTCTAGTAATAAAAGTTTTCGGTAGTGTGCCTTAAATGTTCTGATAACACCCTGGTCCATGGGCTGGAGGATGGCCGTAACGTTTGGTGGTAAAAACACAAGTCTAATGTTTTTTAAATTTTCTAATTTTGGATGGGCAGGACAATTATCAACCAGCAGTAAAATTTTGCGGTTAGATCTTTGTAGCTCTCGATCCCAATCTGTCATCTCTTCCTCAAATATGATGGATGTCATCCAAGATTTCCTGCTGCTTTTATATTTCACAGGTAGTCTCGATACATTTTTAAAACATCTGGGTTTCATAGCTTTTCCTATGACCAACAACTTTCTTGTTTCAGAGCCGTTCATGTTTGCACACAGAAGTATGGTAATGCGTTTTTTCGATTGTTTTCCCCCAATATATTTTTCACCCTTAAATTTATACGTCTGCGACGGCAAAGTTCATAAAAGGCCCGTTTCATCGGCATTAAAAATGTCTTCCTGTTTGTATCCGTCACACAATTTAGGCCACTCTTGCGTTAGCCACGATTCGGTTACGTTTTCAGAAACAGCGCCAGCTTCTCCACTGATCTTGCCAATGGTTATGTTATGTCGCTGTTTGAATCGATGAATCCAACCATCGCTGCATTCAAAGTTTGAATTAGGCTCTAACATCTTTGCAAGCTGATTTGCCTTTTCTTTTAAAATGTGACCCTTGATCGGAGAGCCCATTCCATGCTTCGCAGTAAACCAATTCAATAGTACAGTATCGACATCTTGCCTTTCAATTTTTTTACCTTCTTTGTCTCTGGTCTACACTTTTTAAAATCATCCAAAATTTTGTCTTTTGTTTTTATTATTGCACTAACTGTCTGTTTATTTATCTCAAAACGCTTACCTACTTCACTTTGTTTAATACCGCTGTCAACTACCCGTATAATTTTCACTTTTGTTTCTAATGATAACATTTTTCGCTTAACCATTTTAAAACCGAACTCTAACACCACCGAACACCGATGAGAACAATTTTAAACTGAAGGAACAAGTTACAGAATAATGTACAAATCCGTATGTATTTTACTTGGAAATTTATAATTATAGCATTACTTGGAATAATTCGAATTGAATTTTATGCGTCTATTAAATATTTTCTTGGAAATTTTTAATTATATCTTTACTTGGAAATAAATCGAATTGGATTTTATGTTTCTTTCTTGGAAATTTCTAATTATAGACTTCTCAAAAGTCAATATTAAAAGAAGTTCAAGTCCATATTAACCGATATATTATTAATGTTAAATTATATGATAGATCTCTACCACTAATAGGTCAATAAAATAAGGCTGGTTTGAACGATAGTTATATTTTCAGAACGTTTACAAACGTTTTCGGAATACCTTCTTCAGTGAAAATATAACTAGATAAATATATAAACAAACATTTGTTTTTTATTTGGGAACTATCAACAAAATGACTAATGACTACGATTTCTTGATATAGAGGATGTGTAACAAACTTTTATATATATATATAAATTATAAAAACTAAATTAATGTGTAAACATACATGTAAATCAAGTAAAACCCTATATCAAAAAATCTTTGTCGAAACCTTAACAATTCTGGACTAGGGAAAACCCAAATTTAAAAACCTAGCCAAAGGTTTCCTTCTTAAGAAGTGCAAATGTCATTTTATAACGCTATTCCTTATAAAAAAGGTTTAAGCGAAAAAATAAAAAAGAGTTTAATAAAAACAACATAAACATTACTTTCATTCCAAATTATAGTAACAGATCTCTTTTTACTAATACTAAATCTAAAATAATTAAACAAAATCGAAGTAATGTAGTTTATAAAATAAACTGTAAAGACTGTGATGGTTGTTACATCGGTCAGACGAAACAATATTTAAAGAAAAGGTTGTATAGCCATAAGTATTCTTTAAATAATGATTTTGGTGCAATGACCGCTGTAACAAAGCATTACAAATATCTTGGGCATTACTTTGATTTTGAAAACACAATTATATTAAAAACAGAGAATAATTATAAAAAAGACTAATATATGAAATGATAAATATACAAAAAGACACTAAAACTATTAATTTCAGAACCGATATTCAAAATTTAAGTAATGTATATAGCAATTTGTTAAAATGACATTTGCATTTCTTAAGAAGGAAACCTTTGGCTAGGTTTTTAAATTTGGGTTTTCCCTAGTCCCTGAACAGAATTGTTAAGGTTTCGACAAAGATTTTTTGATATAGGGTTTTACTTAATTTGCATGTATGTTTACACATTAATTTAGTTTTTATAATTTATATATATATATAAAAGTTTGTTACACATCCTCTATATCAAGAAATCGTAGTCATTAGTCATTTTGTTGATAGTTCCCAAATAAAAAACAAATGTTTGTTTATATATTTATCTAGTTATATTTTCACTGAAGAAGGTATTCCGAAAACGTTTGTAAACGTTCTGAAAATATAACTATCGTTCAAACCAGCCTTGTTTTATTGACCTATTAGTGGTAGAGATCTATCATATAAGATAAGTATAAAAAGGTCACGAAATATATATATATATACATTTAATTAATGTTAAATAGACATTTTTGTTGGGACCACGCAAGAAAGTCCATTATAGCCGAAAACCCACTTTAACCGAGTCCATTTTAGCCGGCGTCGACTGTATATGTATATATATATAGTATTACACACTGCTTTGACATCATAAATAAGTTTCGAGCAGAATTTTGGATGCGAGCTAATAAAACGTTATTTATTTATTTCTTTATTTATTGAGACACTAGAACATTGGTTATCTATATTTATGCATGTTTTTATAATAGCTTTACTTTTAGCAGAACAAAATCTCTTAGAAATTCTCCCATCTTCATATACACTGTCTCATGGGAGCCCCATATATGCTCCCTGTATGCAATAACAAAATTCCATCTGGCTTTCTTCCCCGCTGTCTAGGGGATCTCCCCAACAACGCTTACCAGTTCTGCAATCGTCACAAGAGAATCTTGAATCTGGGCGACCTTCGAAGAAACCGTCGTAGGGATGATCGTCATGATGCTTATAACAAGGCAAAAAGTCTTGCAATTTTGACTTTCGACTTATAGGCATTGGAAACCATTTCCTCTCTAGCGACAATGTGTTAAATAACCTCCGAAATAAATTTACGGGCAGCTGGTGGATTATTCCCCGCTAATTCTTTTTAAGATTACCACGACTTTATTCTCTGCACGCCTTTCAGGATTGATGGTTGGTTCAGTCAGCTTTCCTTAACGCTAACATAGTATTAGCCTTAGTCCCTAACATTAACCTTAGTCCCAAAAGAATTGACACCCGTTCATACAGAAAATTAATCCTAGCATTGCACTTGCGTTCTTCATTCTCTGGGAGCCATATTAGTAGCACGAAAACAAGTAAACATAACCAAGTTTTTAGCAGATTTTAAGTAGATAGCGTTAATTATTATTAAAATGGTGAAAACACGATCGCAATTGGGAGTTTTGTACTCATACGCGGCCTTATTGAGTGCTTCAGTTATAGTATTGAATGACATAAAAAGCAGGAGACGGTTTTAGGTTCGCCCGTTAAATAAGAAAAGAAACACTCATGGACATTTTGCAAGCCTTGTGAAAGATATGAGGAAATAGTGAACCGGATTTTAAGCAGTTCTTTAAGTATACAAGAATGACGTCAGCTGTTTTTTAAGAACTCTTAAAAAATAGTAAATAACGACTTGCAGAAAACCCCTGCAAAGAACCCACTTTCGCCGGCACATCGACTTCTTATTACATTACAGGAGGTCTAGTAATTGGTGAAGATATAGAAATCAAATTTGTTAATATATATTATTTTAGTTACTTAGCAGAAGGATGACTTATGTACGTTCTTAGACAAATTTCGGATGTGTTCTTTCCAAATTTAATCCCTTTGTCTGTTGTTGCATCCGTCCCAACATAATTTTTTAAGTCATTGACATATAAAAGAAACAGAAATGGTCCCAGAACTGAGTCTTGGGGCACACCCATTTCCATTTCAACCGACTCAGAGACCACAAAACGTCCGTCTTCATTTTTTGAGTGATAGATATCTGAGGGTCAGTACATCAAGAGCAACACCACGGGATCCCATATTTATTTAATTTCTCAAAAGTATTGTATAGTTTATCGAGTCCAACGCTTTACTCAGGTCGAAATATATACCAACCGTCCTCAGATGACTATCAACAGAATTCACAACTGCGTTTATACTCTTGTAAATTGCTTTTTCGCATGAGGTATTTGGCA
>CM076093.1:38591374-38739482 GCA_038088585.1 Chrysina gloriosa | reverse complement strand
AAAATTCTTTGTTTGTCGCTTTATAAACAGAGCCCAAAAAGTTATAGGACATTGGCCACAATTTTTAATATTCCGTCAGAAAGAACAATATTACATTTATTACAACAAATTCCGATTGAATTAGGTAAAGTAACAGTAACTACAAAGTTTGCGGAAATGTCTAATTAATTTATTACGTTACAGGAATTAATGAAGTTCTAACTGATTTTATTAAAACTACTGCTACCAAATTGAAAGATGTGGATAAAAATTGTGCATTATTGTTTGATGAAGTATTTTTAATGCCAGGTAATATAAGAAATATTTGTGCCACAAAGAAAATATTATTAATATCATTTACAGGTCTAAAAGTATAACCAGAATAAGAAAAAAGTTATAGGGTTTGAAGATATGGGCGAATTTCGGACCAAAAATTTGCCGATCATGCCCTGGTGTTTTTACTTCGGGGACTTTTTAAAAACTGGAAGTTACCACTGTGTTATTATTTTTGTCAAACTAGTATGAAAAAGACAATCTGTTAGCCATACTTAGGAAAGTAGTAGATGCAGTGGCAAAAACTGGTTTGAAAATAAGGGCTTTAGTTTGTGATCAAGGATCCAATAATTGCAGTGTGATTAATATATTAAAACAAGAGACCAAAATTCGCATGCAGCAACAAGGTGTACAATACAGCAATGAGTTTATAGAAATTGCTGGAATAAAAGTTGTGCACTTTTATGACCCTCCTCATTTAATCAAGGGAATTAGAAACAATTTTATGAAATCAAAAATTAAATTTAGTATAGGAGAGACACATGGCATTGCAAAATGGGACCATATAATCGCTATGTATGAATATGAAAAAAAAAAACATGACTGAAGGGTTTTATGGGGTACCAAAGCTGTGTGATTATCATGTAATTCCTCATAAAATACGAAAAATGAAGGTGAAATATGCTACACAAATCTTTAGCCAACGGGTAGCATCATATATGAAAGTTTTAGCTGACCTAGGTATTTATATACACATAAACCTAATACAGTCGACGCCGGCTAAAATGGACTCGGTTAAAGTGAACTTTCGGCTATAATGGACTTTCTTGCGTGGTCCCAACAAAAATGTCTATTTAACATTAATAATATATCGGTTAATATGGACTTGAACTTCTTTTAATATGGACTTTTGAGAAGTCTATAATTAGAAATTTCCAAGAAAAAAACATAAAATCCAATTCGATTTATTTCCAAGTAAAGGTATAATTAAAAATTTCCAAGAAAATATTTAATAGACGCATAAAATTCAATTCGAATTATTCCAAGTAATGCTATAATTATAAATTTCCAAGTAAAATACATACGGATTTGTACATTATTCTGTAACTTGTTCCTTCAGTTTAAAATTGTTCTCATCGGTGTTCGGTGGTGTTAGAGTTCGGTTTTAAAATGGTTAAGCGAAAAATGTTATCATTATTAGAAACAAAAGTGAAAATTATACGGGCAGTTGAAAGCGGTATTAAACAAAGTGAAGTAGGTAAGCGTTTTGAGATAAATAAACAGACAGTTAGTGCAATAATAAAAACAAAAGACAAAATTTTTGATGATTTTAAAAAGTGTAGACCAGAGACAAAGAAGGTAAAAAAAATTGAAAGGCAAGATGTCGATACTGTACTATTGAATTGGTTTACTGCGAAGCATGGAATGGGCTTTCCGATCAACGGTCACATTTTAAAAGAAAAGGCAAATCAGCTTGCAAAGATGTTAGAGCCTAATTCAAACTTTGAATGCAGCGATGATTGGATTCATCGATTCAAACAGCGACATAACATAACCATTGGCAAGATCAGTGGAGAAGCTGGCGCTGTTTCTGAAAACGTAACCGAATCGTGGCTAACGCAAGAGTGGCCTAAATTGTGTGACGGATACAAACAGGAAGACATTTTTAATGCCGATGAAACGGGCCTTTTTATGAACTTTGCCGTCGGAGACGTATAAATTTAAGGGTGAAAATGTATTGGGGGAAAACAATCGAAAACGCATTACCATACTTCTGTGTGCAAACATGAACGGCTCTGAAAAAGAAAGTTGTTGGTCATAGGAAAAGCTATGAAACCCAGGTGTTTTAAAATGTATCGAGACTACCTGTGAAATATAAAAGCAACAGGAAATCTTGGATGACATCCATCATATTTGAGGAAGAGATGACAGATTGGGATCGAGAGCTACAGAGATCTAACCGCAAATTTTACTGCTGGTTGATAATTGTCCTGCCCATCCAAAATTAGAAAATTTAAAAACATTAGACTTGTGTTTTTACCACCAAACGTTACGGCCATCCTCCAGCCCATGGACCAGGGTGTTATCAGAACATTTAAGGCACACTACCGAAAACTTTTATTACTAGACATAGTGCAGGCCCTGGACAATGAGAAAGAACCATCTACGACACTTCTTGATGGAATTCAGCTTGCATCAAAGGCATGGAAGCGAGTATCAGCTGCCTGTATTAGAAATTGTTATCGCCATGCTAATATCTCGGATTGTCATAATTTTGAGGAAGAGGTGAGTTGAATTTTATTTTTACATATGTATACATATGCAATCTCAAATAAAAATTTTGTTGTTTCAGGATAATGTACCTATCGCTACTTGGCTAAAAACAATAATATAACGGAGTATGTTAAAGGTCTAGAAAATGTGGAGGACTTTATTCAAATTGACCGCGATCTTATCACCTACGAAGTACCAGACGAGGTCGGTCTCGTAGAGCACTTTAGAAGGGAATAAGCAACAAACAGTGGTGTAGAAGACGAAGGAGAAGCCTCAGATGACGAAGAGCCAAGATCTGTTCCATCAGCTGCTGATGTGTTACAACACATTAAAGAAATTGCGTTCTACTTGGAAAACATTGGTGATAACGCATCATTGATCCTTGTTGAAAAACTAGAACAAAACCTTGAAACTAACTTTCTTAAAAATAGAAACAAGCAGTGTAAAATAACAGATTTTTTTATTAATAAATAATACTTCTTAATCTAAACCTTATATGTTATTTCATTTTAAACTTTCTTTTGTGCAAATGTTATGGCCTTCTTGTGTAATGGACTTCTTTTAAAATGGACTAAAAATCATGGTCCCCGCAAGTCCATCTTAGCCGGCGTCGACTGTATGTACTTTAATAATACATGTTCTTTTTTATAGGCGGAATTGTGCAGGAAGGCAATGAGACCAGCAGATTAATTTTATTTTTTGATGAATTGTTTGATTCCATAAATGGAAAGTTTGATGAAGTTGGTGCTAAAAAACTGAGATGTGCCTGTAAAAGTAACAGTTGTCATATAAAAATTATGGGGGTACGCAATTTCTACACTCGAAGCGATGAGATTTTGTGACTTGAAAAAGCAAAGACCTCCTTCCTTGTTAAACTGGGTAAACACATTGAAAAGCTTTATATATTTACGTGAAGAATTTAAAAAGGAACAGCAAATGTCTTTTTATCCAGGTAGAATAAATCAAGATCCAATAGAAAACTTTTTTCAAGCATACGTGGTCAGGGACACTTCAATCTGAAACCAACAGTTTCTGCTTTTGAATGCTCATTTAAGACTCTAGTTATTAATAACATGAGAAATAAACATTCTATAAATGCTAATTGTGAGGATGATGAAACAATTGGCTTAATAGATTGTGTGCAGCTGTTATTAAGAGAAGCTCCTCGACCTGAAGAGGCAAAAAAAAGGCCAGATATTGAGTTTTCCTTTGATATCGATGCTGTTAATATGGCCGCCAGAATAATATAGCGTATGTTACAGGATATGTCAAAAAAATATTTGCCTCAAATCAAGAATGCGATATATGTAAGTCACTGCTAATGGCAAAAGACTATCAATCTGAACATCGGTTAATAAAAAGTTGAGATAATGCCAAAACAAAGTTAATGTATCCATCTACAATGCTTACTAATGCCATACAAGAGGCTGTCCAGCTTATTATTAAATTATTGACAACAATATGCAACGAATATTTGCATGCGTTATATGATAATGTAAATGTTGTAATACATGTACATTTGAAATCATTAAACTGCCAACATAATCAGAACGTTAAACTGCAGATTTCAAATTTGATTACAAATTTAATTATTCACACGTGGGTTAAAGATGTAAATAGAATCTTAAATGGGAAAAGTGCAATAATGAAAGATACCGATGAAATAAAAACAACTGCTCAGAATATTTACATAAAGCTACACAAAAGAAAAACAAAGAACTAATCCACCACTAGTAAATATTAATGTTCTTCTTGCCAAACGCACATATTTCTTATATTGTGTATTTTATTTGACTGTTTTTGAACAACTGTACTATTAAAACCATGACCTGTTGTCTTCTCTCTTTTCTAAACCCAACTGTCTATCTGAGGTTTCCAATCTTGGAGCAGCCATTACTTAGTTGATAACATGTAATTTATAAATATGTGAAAGATAAAGATTAATTGTATTTTATTATTTTCTACTGGTTTTTCAATTATACGTGTAATGTGTATTCTACTTCGATAAATTGTCTTAGCACATATTTTATACGAGAGACTAAATTCTATAGCAATTGAAGATAATAACAGCACAGCAATTGCATCTATTTTATATTTATATTAATTTAATAATTACTACCTATGTTGTTGAAACTTAAAAATTTGTATATTTTGTGTAAAATATTATTTATTAAATCCAGTAATATAATAAAATGCTTTTTATTTCATCAAATAATTAATTAATTGGTATTCATTTGCAAACTATATATTAATGAATACAATAAATAAAAACAAATATAAAAAAATTGTACAAGGGATTATGTAATCCGCAATACCCCCTCGCTCCACTCATTCAACTGCCCCGGCTCTTATTCGTGTCCACGATTTCTGACGGGAGTTAGCGATCTGTTAATCAGTGGACATGGCATCGAGTACACAAAAACCTTCTTCGCTGTAGTAAGAAATTCAATCAGATTGCTGTCAGCGATGGCAGTAGTAGTATTTCTACCTCCTCGCTGACTTAGAGAAGACCCAAAAATATGTTAAATTCTCTGATATCTCATTTCGCAGATCAACATATTTTTCACTATCCGTTAGAAGAAGAAAAATCGAATGACAGAGACCTGTATAGAAGTAAAGTTAAACCTTGTCCTTGAGGAGTATCTCTTCAATATCGATGTTTTCGAATATTTTTAACAAATTCACAACAGAAATTACTTGGATTTAATCTCCGGTGCGCCCATTACTTACATCTATTATGTTTCACGATCTTCTTAGCCCTTGAAATACCTTTTGATACACTTTTTTCTTGTCTTTGTTGGGTTTTAAGCATGTGGGAGCGGGTACGACATTTGAATTTAGGCGGGCAAAGTTTTCCTACACATGTTCTGCCCAATACGAAAAAAAAAAAGTATTTTCTATACGGAGACTCGGATCACGTTATATCATTCAGTGATAGTATTTTTGGAACGTGCTCTCGAGCGCTTGATTTTCGAAAAGTAAAATATTTCAAGTATGGAGAAGTAACGATGAACACATGTGACATTGAACATGTCGGAATCATTCCTAGTGCTATACGAAGGTTATGCCGAAGCACAGAATAAGAATAAATCAGAAGCGACACTTGTATCTATTTACATTAACCCCACCACGCCGCCTAATATGGCCTTAACGCCATTATTTTGGGCTCGGAATGCGCGCGAGTTTTTGAAACTTTATATATATGTAGGTGTCACTGTAGTTTCCAAATGTACTTTTTGGCACGTGTTCAAAAGTATGACAGTTGTTCTTCAAAGCTTTGAATACTTAAAATAAATGTCAATTGTTATTCCAAAAGAATGCAATCAAACTCCAGAACAGACAATAATAAACACTTTATTCTTATAAATATATTTCAGAAATGCGATAACACTATTGTATTTACTTATGTCTATATTCTTTTTGGTGCAGATTGTTGTTCGAAGCATGGAATAAGTAATCCATAAGTAGATGCTTTCCACATCTTCAAAATTTGAGAAAAATAAACCAAACCGATCTTTTCTGAAAAGGATCCATTACACTTATTACATAAATAGCTATTATTGATATTTAACGAGATTCGCAGTCTATCATCAGTTCTTTATTTAAGTGTCAATCCAATAATTTTTCTTCCTAAACTTTAAGTGTAGCATATGCTCTCTACCAATATAAAAAATCTAAGGACCTAAGAAATACACTGATAGTGCAAATTCTTTTACTTGTGACGTGTAACGCCGAGCTTGCCCCCTTTTATTACGGAAACGTGCTTGGGATATAACTAGCGTAGCCAAAGGTTCTTCTAAATATATGTGACATAATTTTTCGAAATTTGGGAGGGAATGACAATCTTCCGTTGCAATTGACTGCAATAATTGAGTTTGTAGTTTTGCCAATACAGTTTTTAATGCTCTTTTCCTAGGTGACTGAGCAGACAATGACTGTGGTGTTTGAGTCCCTATCTGCCACAGCTGTTTTGGATCCTCAGTGCTACTAATGGCAACTGCATCTACGTCCACAGCTTTTAGAGGAGTTTGATGTCCTGCAACATAAAATTTTACCTCTTCATATATTCACAGCTGCAGCTGATAGCAATGCTGATAGTTACTAGTAGTCTGAAGTCACACTTTTTTTGTTGTGGAGTTCAAAAACTTATTCCAGTGGATCTCATTATTCAACTAGTAAGTTATCAACGTTACAAAATACCTACCCATATAATGTACATCTGCTGATACATATTCCAAGGCAGCAGATGGACCAACTATTTCTGTATCTGTTTGTACAATCGTAGGTGTCGAGCTTTCATAAACAATATCTTCTAAAACAAAATTTGTATTACACATTAATCTTTTAATTAGAAATTCGTTTATTCATACTATTGCATAAGAGAAGTTAGTTCTATTGAGTTGAACACTAGTATGCAGAAATACCAGGCTGCATTCCATTAAACTAAAACAACACATAGTGATGCTATGCGTGTAGTCAGTGCATTGTTTTTTTGCACTGTATGTACACAAACAAACGCACAGCATAGGCTACTATGAGCACAGATACGAACATAAATCCTTCATTTGTGTAATATTGATTATACTACAGGGGCAATAGATTAATTTCATACCTGTCTGTGATAAAGTGCAAGTACTGGTAGGTGAATTTGCAGAATTAATAAATATTGTTGGAACAGCTGTAGGTAGAAGATGGTTTTTCAAATGATTGGTATACTGCCGATTGTCAAAATGTAAGCTACACACTCTGTATGACTTGTATAGAGCATCTGCATTCCTCTCGGATAAGTCAGGACGGTTACATTGGAGCATCCAAATCCTAGCTCTAAAACATTTTAATAAGCAACTATATTACATAGGACACTCAATATAAATACAAGAAGTCCAGTATACAATACTACTTGTCACTACTATGTTATCATTACTCTTTCATTCCTGTTTGTAACATACCTTGTTTCTTCTTTTGGAACTCGAAAGAATTTTATATTTTCACATAACCAAGCTTTGCTTTTACAGTTTTTTACTAAACATACATGTCCTCCACTCTTCTTATACATTTTTAACACTAATGTACTAAATACCTAATTAAATTACACGTTATACACTACACCTATACTAAAGTCGCCTAAAAATATTTAAATTCCAGCAAACACATCAGCTGTTCGCGTAAATCAACGTAAATTGAAGCACAACAAACATACTAACACGCCATTGGCGAGCCCAAACTAATGGCGACTTCCGGTACCCCCACCACCTTCAAGTGTCGCTTCTGGATTATTCTTATTCTGTGGCCGAAGTGCCGGAGCAGGCACTCGTATTTATCGATTCGCGGTGCAACACACAGGCTCCGCCCACCCCTCCCGAAGCCGAGCGGTAGCGACCGACACACCAGTAAGGTTTCGACCAATCAGAAATTTACGACTTATCGAACACCAGTAACTTTCTAGAACGCTCAGTCCCCACCCGAAATTTTACGACCTTGAGATATATAAAAACGGGAGCTTTTTCACCCAAACTTCAGAGTCGCCTTGAGCGTTGGTTACCGGTCGATTAACTTCGGTCCAGGTAGCTGCAATACAGGGACTCGCTTGAGGATCCAGACCGGTTCGGCGGCAGAGGTCGAATATTAGAAACTAGTGCTGGGCGATATTTCGATATCGGTGATTTAGAACCGGTGATTGGCCGGTGTTTGTAATCGTCAGTAGCAGTGATTGAAATCACTGTTTAGAATATCTAGTATTCTAAACGGTGATTGTAGTGGGGAATTGTTAGTCAGCGCAGTCATCGTTTCGTTTACATTGAAAACACAACTGTTTTGTTTTGCTTTAGCTCATTCATCACCGGTGCATACAGATTTCGTAGTATCGTAGTATCAATTTTTATTTATTATATTATTAAGTTCATGTAAAACATTGTTACGTTTTACAATAAATTACTAACACAATACAGAATATATGTAAATTTTTGAATTTTATGAATAAATATCAAATATACAAATTTTTTAATGTGTAAGTTTTGGTATACTTCAAACTAAACATATTTTGTAAACACAATTACATTTAAGTCGATTAAGATTTTGTGCTCATTTTGAATAAATATAAATAAATAAATATGAAGTATAATAAAATCCGCTTTCAATTAGTACAATACCGGTCAAAAGAATATCGCCCTTACTGGAATAAAGCTATTAGTAATCAATTCCGATTATTTTTGAATATTCCGTCGTTAATCAAATAACTGCATAATGGCATAATTCATAATTAACCTATAAATGAAACACAAACAAAAAAAAACGCAGATTTAACAGTCAAATAGAAAATAATCAGAGAGCACTTTATTTTAGAATTATTACAAATTACAAAATCAATTATAACTGTCGTTTTTTGAGAAAAGCACAATTAAATTAATAATTTTATAAAACAATCCCAGTAAAAATAATTCTTTCATTTCAACCCTGACTATATAATAAGCGTTTGAAGGGTTCGAATTATAACCATTGGTCCCATATCCAAGGGCCAATAAAATACTTTACTTAAAAATTGAAGCCCCAAATAGGTGGTGTTTATTCAGTAGATAACTGCAGTTTGTGTCTCTTCATTGGTAAAATATTCATTAAAATAAGTGTTCCATTTCATTTTCATTTACATATTCTATTTTTTATTATTAATTTTATTTTATTTTATTTTGTGCGAGTAAAAGAAGTCAAGTGAGTAACGAGGTAAATATTGGTGTTATTTTAAACATTTTTTTAAATGTAAAAACTAAAATTGTTGTATTTAGGATTCAATTGCTTACAAAATGTCGAAACGTCAAAGAACGAGTTCGATTTGGAATTTTTCACTCCTGTTTCTGGAGAAGATTACATAGCAGCTTGCAACATATAGTTATGTTCGGATAACAAACACCAGACATAACTAAACGCCAGACGTCCCCTTAAAATATACAATATCTTCCGTTCAAAATACTAATTCATCCCTGAAAGAATTCCACAAACCCCGACCAGAATTGTTTACAGGACAAGTTATTAAATTGGGCGACACACATTGCCAGCACACTTAGAACTTAGAATCCGAATAGATAACTTGTACCTTTAGGCTATAGGCTTGCGTACGTTATTCTTTATATTATTTTGTGTTAGTCTTTAGTTATAATTTTAAATAAACTTTTTAAAAATCCTTCTGCGATCTTAATAAACTTAATTATATGCAAAAAAATTATCTTTTAAAACGTCAAATTCCAATTTAAAAAAACACACGCAATCAATGCACCCCACAGTAAATTTCAATATCCCAGACATACAACAACAGTCTACCTCACAACCCGATTTAGGTGCCGTAGATAAGGTTTCTGATTTCAAAATTCCTGAAAGCCAAACGAGTGCATCCTCAACTAGCTATGTATCTACGAGCAAGAAAATGCATCAACAATCATTACACACATTTATACCGAAAAAGATTGACCTGAACACGCAACAAAAAATTAATAATAAACTTTTAAAATTATTTACTAAAGACTTTCAACCTTTCCGTGTTGTCGAAGACGAAGGTTTCAGAGAATTTATTAATTGTCTGAATCCCTCGTACCAAATTCCGAGTGGGTCCTACATTTCCAAAACGCTACTACCTGCAGCTTACGAAGTATGTTTGCAAGAAGTAAAAGACCTTCTTAAACAACCTTGCCGAAAATTAACATTGACCACAGATTGCTGGACATCTGTGTCCAACGAAAACTATATAGCTGTAACGGTACACTTTTTAGATGAAACTTTCAAATTTCATACAGTGTTGCTTCAATGTACTATATTATCAGGCCAACACTCCTCTATGCATTTATCTGAGGCATTAGGAAAAATTACTGACGAATGGAACATCAGAAACAAAATTATTTTGGCGGTCTCTGATAATGCAGCAAATATTACCAAGGCAATATCAGATGAACCATTGCAATGGAAGCACTTCGGCTGTCTTGCTCATACCATTAACCTTATTGCCCATGATAGCCTTAAAATTCGAGCCATAATGGGGATCATCGACAAAATTAAAAGTATAGTGGCACATTTTAAAAGAAGTCTTCAGTCAAATGAAAAATTTTTAACGTACCAAAAAAACAACTACCCTGAAAAACAACCGCTAAAGCTAATTCAAGACGTCCAGACGCGATGGAACTCCACATATTATATGCTTGACAGATGTGTAGCTCTAGAGGAATGTATAAAAGGAACGACGGCAGTAATTGATAAGGATTTACCTATTATACACGCTGAAGAGTGGAGGACTGTGAAAGATCTCTGCCTGGTGTTAAAACCATTGGAACAAGCCACAAAAAGTATTAGTGGAGAAAAATATACAACCGGGTCATTAGTTATCCCAATGGTGAATGGATTAAAAATGTATATAAGAACTTGCAAAAAAATATTAATCCAACAGTGAAAGAAGTTGTAAATAGAATTATTGCTGCATTGGAGCAGAGACTGTCTCGCATTGAAAACAGCAACACATTTGCAATGGCCTCGTTTTTAGATCCTCGGTTTAAAAACTATGCCTTTGCTGATGAACAAAACTTCGAAGTAGCTAAAAGCAAAGTGAAAGATGCAGTAACAGTTATTATTGCTGAAAAAGAAAAGGCAGAAGTTTCAGCAAATGTGGATCCCTTAATTGCTCATACAGACGAAGACAACGGGTTCTCAATATGGGGTTCCTTTAAAGCAGCTACTGCATCTGTGAAGCCGCGAGGAACAGCCGCTTCTAAAGCAATAATTTAGAGGATTTACTTCCACAACATGAGGACCCCTTGTAGTGGTGGAGAAACCACAAGTTTGTGTATCCATTTTTAAGCGTCGTAGCTCAAGAAAAACTAAGTCTTGTAGCTACTTCAGTTCCGTGTGAACGTATTTTTTCCAAAGCCGGTCAAATTTTATCCGATCGTAGAAATTGTTTAAAGGGAAACAAAGTAAATAAACTTTTGTTTTTAAATGTAAATTCACTAAATTAGTTTTATATATATATATATATATATATATAGTTATATATATATATAGTTATATACATACATATTAGTTAATCATATTATATATATTTGGTTTTTTATCTACTTTGTTTTAATATTAGTGCAATATAAGACATATTTTGCTGTAAATCCACAAATTGTTATGTTAAGTATTATTAGTAATAATTATTGACCCTTATAATACTGATAATAACATATTTTGTCTATTTTATATCAAAGAATTATTAATCTAAGTGTGACTTTTCTTTTAACAACTTCTTGGATGAATTGATGTCATTTTACTTATATTGTCTCAATAAAAGCAGTTTATTATTTTTATTATTACTATTATTATTATACATGTGAGTAGAAATTTTTCTTTTATCTATTATTGTGCATTGACCAAAGAAATTTAACCAAAAATCATATTTCTAATTTCTGATGATATGTATTTAACAGTATGCTATAATATATATGGTATATCATAACGTATATTTTATACTATATATATTAATAAGTATATTTATATTATAAGTTGAATTTTTTTATTAATAATATTCTGAAGCACATTGTATTTACAATGTACTATATTTTTATTAATGGTTTACTTCCTTTAAATATAACTTTACAGAAAAACAACTTGATAATTTGTTAGCGTGAATTTTTACAAAATAGACGATAACGTAAACAATATTACATCATTTATTACGGCGAAAGTAACTCGCCTAGTAGAAATATCGTATCCAGTCAACGGCGTTTTGACGCGGTGATTCTTAACTGGTCGCGATCCAGGGATCTAGTAGAAATATCGTATCGGTCGAAGCAGTGATTTTTAACCGATAGAAATCACTGCTACTCTTCAATCACCGCTTCGCCAATCACTGCTATTGCAGAATCACCGCTAAGACCACCTCTATTAGAAACGACTTGCCAGCTTCCCCTCACTTGCCTGGCGAAATAGTCGTCATAGTGGGGAACCAGCCGAAGAGGGCGAACCGGCCCGATGTGCAGCGGTACGCTTTCGGCTGTTCCTTGCCCCTTATCTGTTATAATACTTGTAACAGATAAGAAATATTAAATTACTATTGAAAGAAAAGGTCTGGATCGAATTTCATGGTTGATTGTATTTGGCTTATGCCTATAACAGATAGATTTATAGGTATTCTTTTTTAACTAATAAATATCCATTGAACACTTATTTTATTTTAATAAAGAGTCCGCAGGACCAAAAATAATGTGGTAAAAAAACTATATAAACAACGATGACTTGAATGTTGGACGAATATTACATATCGCATACTGTTTGCGAACTCGAGCGTGAGATCTGGAGGAATTCGGGAAAATCGCAGTAGCATAGATTAAAACAGCGAGATTGAGGAAGGAGAGAAAACAAGATTTATTTCTGGCATAAGAAAGGAGGAAAAGCCTTACAAAGTAATAATAATGATGATAATAATAATAATCATATTCATAATCATATTATATTATTAAATAATGTAACTTTCACATACATTCTGTTTGTCGTCATCTTGTAAGTTGTTATCGAATCATCACACATGTTGTATTGTTTTCACATATTGCCAGTTATACCGAAGTTTTCACTTTCAAAAGTTAATGACAATAAAATTATGTACAATTATGTAGAATTTCGATGATTAATTTCAAAATCTTCGCGAGCACAAAATTTGGCAAAAATTATTCGATTTTATTAAATCCGAATAGGGAAAGCCACAACAATTATTCAAAAAGTTTAAGTTATAGAACGTTTTCCAAATTCATCGGAACTTGTGGCTCGCAATATCTATCAACGTGGAAAAAATCCTCTCGGCCATGGCGTTCGAGTGTGGCATAGACCGTACTAAACCTAAAAACTGTAATTACGAGTTCATCTCTGATGAGTTAGAAATTATTACATTTTCGACAATATCTAATTAGCGCCGGTTCCCGTCGGTTTGTGGTTGGTATGTGACTGATCAACAAGGTAAGTAGATGCGGGAGGTAGGTAATTACTTACATAATGCAACTGTTTGTTATTAGTGTAATTATAATAGGTAAAAGTACTTAGATATTAAAAAGTAAATAATGCAAATAGTATTAAGCCATAATCTTTAGATTTAAGTTTAGTTGCAAGCTAACCGCTGACACCCATATCAGGCTGTTATCCATCGACAAGAAGATTCCTATCTCGAGGCTTTTTGGCAGATATAAATGTTGAGCGGAAAAAGTTATTGACTTTGATGGAATTTCGATCGGAGCTAGCTTATACACTGTGCAAAAAAGGTTCAAATACGTCAAAAAGAGGAAGACCAAGAACTGATATTCAAACAATATAAGAATAAACGCCATAAGGGACCAGCTGTTCATATACCCCCATCGGATGTTCGTCAAGATAAATTTGACAATTTTCCACTATACGACGTGAGACATAGATGCAAGTTGCCCGGATGTAAATTTCAATCATTCATTAAATGCCAAAAATGTGGTGTCTCATTGGGTCTCAACAAAGACAGAAATTGTTTCTTAGACTTCCACAAAAGATAGACCTCGAACGTATATGGTATAGATACCCATAATGTCCCACTTTTGGGACAATGATGTTTTTTGTAATAAATAAATTAATTTTTGTATTATAATTTTTTTCTTTATTTTTTCCCGAATCTACATCGAAAAACAGAACACACTTATTTTTTTGGGACAAATATAAAAAGTCATGCATTGAAGGGTTAACTTGGCAGATGTGGAAAAGCTGGCACGAGAAAAATTTGCTAGTACGGGTGCTGAAGAATGGGCAAAGGTGTGTGCTCATGTAACTAAAATTGAAGAAGAATATATACAAAAACAACACATCATGGATGAATTTTGTAATGAATTTATTATTAATCCCGAGGATGATTCGTCAGATGAGTTAGATTTTTTTATCAGACGACGAGGACCCCTGAATTTGTATTTTATTATTACTTATTTCTATTTTTTTAAACTTTTATTTTTTTATTTGTATTCGTTTAGAGGCACATTTCCTTTAAAAAATATTTTCTTACTTATATACTATCTTTAATTAAACTCATATTAAACTATAAGTAGTGCGTTATGTTAAGGTTCAGTTCAGCGTTCAGGTGTCACAAAAAGACATAACTTAGCACTTCTATAAAAGCTACATTACGTTTGAATTATTTAAGTGGAAAAAATGGATAGAGGAAATATGCTAGTTTCTTCTCATGGAGATGTTATCAATTTTGTTGCCCATCTTGATCAAGAAAGAAGACCAAAAGTAATTTGTGTTTGTCCAGTCTAATTTTCAAATATGGTTTGATTATCATTTTCTCGTGCAGTATCGTTTAAAAAAGGCACTGAATGACGTATATGTAATGAAATCAGGGATGACATTTCGAATTCAAAAATTGGTAAGTGACACTGCAGCTAAATAAGTAAACAACTAACTTTTCCGATATTAGGAATTCAGCTTTGACACCTGAGCATATGTTATTAATGTTAAAGACTTAAAGACATTTGTTTTAGACTTATAAGACATTTTTATATGTAATATTGTATCAATACTTTATACTATATATTAAGATTTCTCATTTTTTATCTTCAATAACTGTTCTTTTTATTTTTTTACTAGTATATTTTAAAAACTATATTTAATTTCCGTGTTATATACATATGTTATATGGATCGTAAATCCACATTTAAAATTATCTCCTGTTTTGACTGTTGTAATTGCTTATATTGTGTATCAAACGCTAGCGACAATGCGTACGTATATTGTAACGTACGGTCAGACATACGAGCATACTCGGTCGGTTAACCGCGCGAAGATCGAAAGTTTCGAATGTCACCGTCGGTGATAGCAATTTAATCGGCTGCAGTCCCCTTCTAGAAAGATCGCGCTACGAGTGAAACATTGTAACCCATTGCGTTAGGCCGCTGTTCGAAGGAACCCTCCAGTCATCCAGATAAACATTCTGTGGCTTCGTCGGTATTATATGAAGGCAAGCACACAGAGATGAATGCATGCAAGAGACTGCGAACTGAGTACAACATCACTCGAACGTCGGTATGAACTGACCCGCCTTCCACCGACGTTCTCGCTTGCATTTCATCGTGCTTAAAGTACGTGAAAAACTTATACGTACAAGTCTTCTAGCGAGACCGAAGAAGATCCGCCCGTCTTACTTCGTGCGGTAAACTACCGCCCTCCGGCTTAAGACTGCATACACGTTTAAGGGCAAACGTGCTTTCAACTAACGTTCTTTCATTTAACGTCCAAGAGACCACGGCGACTGCCCCACAGCATAAAATTTTTGGATAGACCTTTCGGTCTTCAGTGAATTTAAACGTTTAAAGCTGAGTACATATTAGAACGAATCCGAAATATTTTCTTGCGAATTCGAAAAATTTATTTTCGTTCGTTTCTGCAGTTCATATTACAACGACTTAAAAATCGGATTTCTTGGGGAATTTCACTCTTCATTTTAGTAACTTACAGGCGCGTACTGCACTTTTGAAATTTTCTAACCCTACCTAATCTAAAATAGGGGTAGTAGCCGTTGCCACCACATACCAATAAACTAGTAAACAAACTTAAATTAATAAATTGCAATAAATAATGGAAGAAGAAAGTTGTGAGGTACGTAATATACATACATCTAAAACGTATTACATGATAAAGTTTTTTAATACTTTGTAGTTTATTTACTGCGATATGTGCGGATACGTACCCGTACGAAATCGTTGTGAACATCTAAATACATATCAAAATTCAATGGATACTAGCGCTAACATAGATGCCGATGTGACATATGAGGAGCAATTAATTTCTCTAGTAGAATGTAGACCTCCCCTATGGGATACTCGGTTATCGGTGACAGATAGAAGTAAGGGAATACGCGAAAGATTGTGGTTAGAAATCTACAATTCTTTACAAAAAAATATCCTATAGGCGATTGAATTTAAGATTGCAGCGCCATTGCGGCTACAAATGTAACCAGTAATAGACACATTGCGTTACTGTTTATAATAGAAAATTTATTTGTTGCGATAGTTTTATTTGAGTTTTTGTTTATATTGTGTTATAAGGTGTGATAAAGACGAGTAAAAGACAATTTTTAAATTCTAGTGTATTTAATAGGACAGGATATTCTTCCATAGTGTTTAATTAAGGTATGTAATGTGAAAAAGGTTATTTTCAAATAATAATATACGTAATAAGTGCTTCGAAAATGTGAATGAAATAATTATTGCAGATGGAAAGGAGGACTAGGCTAAGTATTGTAGAGTATATGAGATACCTTGGTGGCACTGAATGCTCTAGATGTGTTTATGAAGGGAGGAAGTTTTGAATGCTGGCCATGTCATCTTGTGTGGAAAATTGAACTCCACAGATTGTGAAAAATTTAATTTATGCGCCTTATGTCTTCAAACAAGCGCTTTAAATTCTGATCCACATAAAATAAATGGTGTATTAACTCTAACACCAGATGGAAATTTAAAAATTAGCAACATGTTTTGTTCATGTAAAGCAGGAAATAGTGGTAAATGCAAACATATTTCTGCAGTTCTTATTAAATGTACAAGGTAATTGTAATTAATATAAGTATTTTTATTGTGATAAATCCACATGCCACATTTATATTTCAGAGAAGATCTTCAAAATATGGAAGTTGTGTCCCAGACAAGAATGAAAGATATGCCATGTTTTAAAACAAAAATACTACCTTCTAATTTAAATATTGATGATGGTGAAATGTATAATTTCTTTTGTGACAAAATACCCAATGCTGCTATATCACTACATAGGTTTGTATGTTTAGCTACCCATATATATTTAGTCTGGTTCAAGAAAACTAATTTTAATAAAAAATTGTATTTCTACCTTTGTATTTATAGTTAAATTATAATCTGCAATTTTATAGAAATGGCAGGAGACAAAATATCTCTGAAGTGATAAGCACTAATGTGATAGTGGTGGATCATTTCACTGCGATTTTAGATAATGCAGACCAAAGCATTTTAATGATGGAGCTGCATTCCTTAAAAACAGGGATTATGAATGAGTGTTGCAGTGACTTATATAGAAAGCTATACAGCGGTTGGCCATCACTTTCTATCGAGAACACAAAGTCAATGAGGTACTTCTATCCGAAAACTTTCTCAAACAAGTATGTCAAACATGGTTTGAAATATGAAATTGATGCCAAGGAAACATTCACCACAGTGACAGGCTTTGAAGTTTCGAATTGTGGGATACTCACCTGATGGTATTATTATGCAAGACGGAAGGCCCACTGCACTATTAGAAATAAAATGTTTATATGAAGGTATATTACAAATCGATTCAAATAGTTAATGACAAGACAATAAAGTAGGTGATAGTAGATAAATGGAAACAATTGTTTTTAGGGGCTACCTCAACAATACTCCAAGCTATAGAGAAGGTTAATTATATTGAAAAAACCAATGGCGTTTACCTTCTTAAGGAAAAACATAAATATAATGGACAAGTACAGATGGGAATGGGTGTTATGAATTTGCCCAAATGTTATTTATTTTTATATGCTTCGTTTGATAAATCATTTGTCATAATTGAAATAGATTTTCATTACGAATTTGCAAAGAAAATGTTATGTGGAGTAAAATTATTTTTTTAGAAAAATGCTTCATAATATATGTGAAAATGAATGAATAAATAAATGTAAAAAATAAGACAGTTTTATTTCTAAAATTAAATTTACACAAGTGATATATAGATATGATTTATTGTTTTCCTTAAGATATACAGGATACCCTAAGGCAGTGTTCCACCCGATGGTACTACACCGTGGCTCTCATATCTTAAAATAAAAAATGTTCTGTGCTTTTAATTTGTACTCACTATTTTATCTTTGTAGAAGTCTCGATTCTAACTAAATAAGACTAAACTAATTGCGGCCGGGACCGACTTGTGCCAACCACGAGTGCTATGGGTCGATAAAACCCGGAAAACTCGACTCTGTGGTATCTAATGCGAACCTAGTTCGCGCCCTACTTATATAATTCTCCTGATCTTATGATATAGTGCGAGATAAGCCCGCTTACTTATTAGGTATCTATATTTTCTCTTCGCTCGCCCGTATCTTTCCTGGCGCATTGACATCGGGCCTAGGTGTAATCCAAGATAACCTCGAGCGAATATCCTGAAAACAAAAACGAACACGCAACAGCCTTATTCCTATCATTACACCTTTTTGTGGAGTACTCCCCGCACTCTGCCGTTATATAGATACAAATCCACATTTATTTAAAGCTAATATGCACAAAACCTTATGATACCTTTAAATAGAAATTTATGATTGATAATCAATCTGTCATAAATTTATTAGAGTCCAGTATGGGGCTTGATAAATTGGTAATACCACATGCAATAGTGAAAATGTCTTTAATCAAAGGAAATAAATTCCACTGTAATTTGCCTGAATGAACTTTAAAAATTTTTATTCGCTGATTTACTCTCTCAATATGTACACGAGCAGCTGCGATTTTTGAATTAGGCAAAGCCTCTTCAGGGTTAAGCTGTTTTTTGTTTTTTAAAAATGGAGATCTGATCAACTTTACTTTGTAACGTTCACAAATATCATCTATCATGAATCCCTTATCAACCATGATTGCATCTCTAGTACTTTCCATCTGTGAAATCAAATTACTTTCTGCAAAAATACTTTTGTCAGAAGCTCGCCCACCATATGGTTCACTAATAAAGGTAACTGTTCCGCCAGGAGATACTCCAGTCATGAATTTTATTGTTGTATTAGATTTATATTGTGAATACAGTCTAATACGACAGCATAAACATTTGGATCTTTGTACAAAGATTTCAGTACAATCTAATATTATCCTAACATCCTGAAAGTCCTGGAAACATTGAGGCATATTTTTCTATATTTCATTAATATCAGGTATGATAATTGTACTTCTTAGTACCCTACTTAAAACAGGAATCATTTCCCAAATATAGTTCTTACATAGCTTCAGAGAAATGCCATACAATACAGAAAGTATACTATATGAAAAATCACATTTCAACTTGGTGAACACCAAAACAATTCTTTCTTTAATACTTAAGCGATGGCATCTTGTATTGCTATAAACTTTACGCACTGCTTCTACTATAGTGTCTAATAAATTAAAATTATGCAGTCCAGTACAACTATTTAGTGCACTATCAGTAGTTAAAATGTCACATAATGTAGATATTTTTGGTGTATTTACCTGAATTCCAAAATCTTGGAACGTTTTAGGACCAATATAGTTTGGCTGACCTTGAAGTAATTGCACTAGGCATTCTGCTTCCTCAATGTCCTCTTCTGTATGTGTATTTTCTACATTGCGACAATCACAATCACCTGTAGCTTGCTTTTTTTCTCCCTAAATATCCTTCGTTTAATTATCCGCTTTGCCCTATTAGAAGAACCTGATGCACTACTATCCACCTGAAGTGGTAACTTTTGTGATGGTAATGTATTCCTCTTTAATAATTTTCTTTTACACTGTCTTTCTCTGCAAATAACTAATTTGTTAAAACTTAAAAGAAAATCTGTATATTTAATATACTACTATTACACTTATTTTCGTTACTTACCTCTATAGAAATAATCACTTTCTGTAAAGTGAAGAGAACATACTCTCATGAATTTTGTAACTGGTTTTCCAATTTTTAAGTTTAAAGCCCATGCTTTTTGCTTATCAATCAAAGCTTTGGTTTGGAATTTATTATCAATATAAATACGTTGTTTGCCAGCCTCAGGGAACAGATGGAAAGGTAATTCAGGATTCCGTTTCGCCCAGGATGTACAATGTGGTACGGAACAATATCGATTCATATTAAAACGTTGTAATCTTTGTATAAATACACAATAAATACAACATATCCAAGCGCAATGTCACGGGTAATGTGTCTATAATTAGTTAGTAGATTTGCCACCAGAGAGCGTATCGCTTATGTTCAATCGCGAATAGAATGGATTCAAAAAAGTGGAGGAACCTGCGTGATACCTTTATAAAAAGAAAAGTTGAGATGGAGGAATACACACCTAGTGGGTCAGCATCTGCAAAAAAGAAGAAAATATGGAAACATTATGAAGTGCTTAGGTTTCTTTCGGATACAATACATGCAAGGTAATTAACAATACATTAATCAACTATAAATGTTTTCATTTGTTCAATTTTCTTAAAGAAAAACTGTTTCCACTCTGGATGATAGCAATTTGGACAGTTCGGAAAGTACGTCATCCAATCCGAGGAGAAAAAGAGCATCGACTACTAATAATAAAGTGAATCATGCTTTTATACAGGCCGTACAAAGTGCATCATCACAATCTGATGCAACACAGATAAACCCCATTTGTGTTAGGATATCCCAAATTTTAGACACACTCGATGATAGAACCAAGGCAAAATTAGAGCTGGAACTATTGACGAAGACATATTCTGTGGCATTTCCATAACTAGAAAGTTGTCAAAAAATTGTCAAGAAAAGTATTAAAATAAGTTTTTAGTTCTATTTAAATGATTTTTAAATTAATAAGATTATTGCAATAATATTTAATAAAAGTCATTTTTATTTTACAATATGTACATTTATACTTTATTCCACTGAAAATCCACTGCACCCTCAGACATGAAATATAATGCCAAGTTTTCTCTATTTTCGACACCATTTTCAGTATAAGTATTGCTTCCAAAATGACATGTATTACAGTTCCTACTTTCCAGCTCTTGTCTCCATAAACCCGGGATAACCGCACCATCTGATATCTCTGTGTCAGTGAAATTACGCGCGACGCTCCATGCGACATACACTCATTACGTGCTTGTAGTAATTCTACGGCCATCGCTCAATATTATCTATAGATTGGAGTATTGTTGTTTTTTTGATACAATGAGTTGTTCACGGTTATCACAAAGTGCAATAATCGAGGAATTACAAAGAGAAGACGAAGAAGAGAGTGAATCAGAGCTCAGCGACCAAGGCTCTGAAAGTTCTGACCACATCGTTTCAGAGGAACATCGATATGATGAGGAATCATACTGCTCGGACTCAGATGAGGATAATTTGCCACTTTCGGAAATAAATAGCTGTTTCACAGGGCGCGATAAAGTTACGAAGTGGCAAAAATCTAACAATAACAGAGTGAGGCGTCAAGTGCAAAATATTCTCACGGAAGATGTGGGTACTCGTAGAAATGGTGTGGGGGCGACAACATTTATGCAAGCCTGGAGTTTATTCATTTCAGAGAATATTATTGAAAAGTTGTTAGACATACGAACGAATTTATTCAAAAAAACGCCATCGTATAACAGAATACGTGACTGCAAACCGACAGATGCGGTAGAAATTCGAGCACTTTTCGAATTGATCACATGCCAATTTAGAAGATTTATATGCAACTGATGGGAATAGGCAGTCCTATTTTTCCTACTACTATGTCAGTGAAAAGAGTAAAATTTCTACTGAATTCATTGCGGTTTGATGATGCTACTACGCGACCAGCTCGTCGTACTCTAGACAAAGCTGCTCCAATAAGAGAAGTTTTAGATATGTTTACTGGAAACTGTCTTTTACCGTATGCAGTGGGAGAGAACGTTGTGATCGATGAGATGATGGTAGGTTTTCGAGGAAAATGTCCTTTTCGACAGTACATGAAATCGAAGCCCGACAAATACGGAATAAAACTTTATCCACTAGTAGATGCTGCTACGTTTTACGTCCTCAATATTGAACTTTATGCTGGCAAGCGACCTGAAGGCCCATACCAGTTGAGTAATGCTGCGGCAGACGTCGTGAAGAGGCTAATTACACCAATTTCTGGCACTGGAAGAAACCTTACAATCGACAATTGGTACACCAGTGTGCCGCTGATGAACGATTTGGCCAAGGATTACAAGATTTCTGTCGCGGGTACCATGCGTAAAAACAAGAAAGAAATACCTCCTTGTTTTATAGATAAAAAACGACCTGAATATTCAAGTCAATTTGGATTTTCTGATACAGCTACACTCGTATCTTACGTGCCTAAAGAGAAAAGATCTGTAGTTCTAATATCATCACTTCATTGTTCTGCAGAAATTGATGAAAGCACAGATGAAAAGCGCAAACCCAGCATCATTACTTTTTACAATAAAACAAAGGGGGTGTCGATGAAGTCGATAAAAAAGTAAAAACGTATTCGGTTACAAGGAAGAATAATAGATGGCCATTGACACTGTTTTTTCGTCTTCTGGATATTGCAGGAGTTAATGCTATGGTGATATTGAGGACAAATAATGTGTCTATTCGGAAAAGGCGAATGTATTTACGGGCATTGGGCACTGAATTGACAAAAGAGTACGTCCAAAGAAGAGCAACGATAGTAGGCCTCCCAAGAAAACTAAAAAGAAACATAAGGAAGCATTTGAATATGGACGTTGATGCTGCTGGTACAGAAGCAGGTAGTTCTAGCACATGCAGAGCAACCTGTAAAATATGCCCAGCCAAAAAAAGGAGGCAATCAAAGACGCAATGTAAGTTATGTATGAAAAATATTTGCAGAAGTCATACAACATTTATTTGCAGTCAATGCTATTTGGACGAAGAAACTGATTCTGCTGAAAACTAAATTAAAGTTAATTGTTTTTTATTCTTATTTTGTAATTTTTATTGTTTGACTAGGTGTATAAACTAGTCTGAGGTGTGTAAAAGGGGTTTTGTGTTCCTAATTTTTGTTTTGATCCAAAAATATTTTAGTCATGTTACTTGATTTAATAATTGTTTCATTTTCATAATTTCAATTACTTGTTCTGACAAATTAGACTTTAAAGACAATGATAATATATCTGCGTACAAAGAAATAAATGATTGGATAATTATTACATTACTCCCGTTACAAATGACCGCGCGCCCTCTTGAAGGTTAAGCTGCCGTTTTCGATGACTTAAATTTAAGCATAACTTATAATCTTATTATTGTAAATGTCTACGTTTGCATCTTTTGCCTTAAGAAAATATAAGCATGTAAGTTAGTCATTCGTAAGATACGGAAATCATCGCGATTGTCGAAACAAGACAATCATCGTTGTGGCAAACATCACAAAAGAATTCTGACTCCATGAAGATCCACGAATACATCGCCGACGATTTCAACCGGACCGAGCATAGCATTGCCTACGTTCGACCTCTAAATGAAGAAGAAACAAGAAAAAGCAAACGAAGAAATGAAAATAGTTTTGATATTAATGTGAGTACTGCTATCGTCAACGAAAAGTAGGTGAGAACCACACGTGTGGCCAGGGAATCACAAGTCTATGGGGAAAATTGTGATGAGGAAGCAATAACAAAACAGTTCCATATTGTCAGTTGTAGCGTTCGCTACTACGAATGTAAAATAACCCATTCATTGCCAGCGACGCGCTAGAGCGTCCAACACGACTATCCCACCGGACCGGCGACGTTCCAGCGCGTCCTAGCTTCCTTTGTATTCCCTTATAAATAATAATTCTGGCAAACCTGTAATACTTCTGATATTTTGTTGGCACATCAAGATATAACCAAGGGGATAGGTTTCATTATTGGTTTTCCGATGCAGGTTATTAACATTAAGTTTTTGAATGTTTTTACTTGCGAAGTTCTTTTGTGTTTTTATTAGTGTTTTATTATAAATTTAAATAGTATTTCTGTTTAGAAATACTAAAATATCGTTTAATAATTAAAACGGACATAAGGTAAGTTAAAAACATATTCGTATTATTTTGTGATCGAAAGTTGGTACCTGCAGTCGCATTACTAACTATAAATTTTTCTTTTCTTTTCAGCCACAATGAGCAATGAACAAATAGATACATTAGTAGATAAATTAAATAAAACAAAGAAATTATATACTGATGAACAGCTTTTACAGTTACTAGAGAGAGAAGTGTCTGACGATGAAGAGGGGGGTTTGGTGAAGTAGTTGACGCTGATAATGAAAAAGAAACACGAGTAGATTTTGACTTACAAGATCAAGAAGTAGCAGATATTCCTGATGAAGTTGAAGAAGAACTTCAGGAATTTTTGTCAGCAGGTTGGTGTGATAACGATACTACAACTTTTTACTATTTACTGGACATGAAGCCTTTCCAGGTCATGAATTGTTGAATGGAAATGAGCCAGTAGATTATTTTAAATTATTCTTCACTGATCAGTTATTGGAAGTGATAGTGAAGGAATCTAATGATTATGCAGAAACCATATTTCTGAGTGCAGGTATATCAGAATTTTCCAGAATTACCAGTTGGAAACCATTGGACGTAGAAGAGCTAAAAGTGTTTTTAGGCCTACTCTTCCGCATGGGAACTCTGGAAGCAGTAAGAGTAACTGACTATTGGAAGCAAGCTCCACTATTTTCTTTGGGCTTGGGAGCTTATGAGCGGTAATAGATTTTTTCTAATCATGAGGTGCATGCGTTTTGCAAAAAATATTTCACCTGAAGTAGTTCCTGAAGACAGGTTATATAAAATACGGCCCTTCATCACACACTTCAATGAACAAGTAAAATTAGTTTACTATCCCGATAAAAATATCTGTATTGATGAAAGTGTAATGTTATGGAGAGGGAGATTATTCTTCAGAGTTTACATACAAAACAAAAGGCACGGTGTCAAATTTTATCTATTGACTGAACCCAGCGGATTTATCCTAAGATGTATAGCGTATTCAGGTAAAAGTGATGTTAATGCTGGAGTTGGCCATGCTGCAAAATTGTGACATCACAAACTGCAGACTTCCATGACGCGGGTCATAGTTTGTTCCTGGATAATTATTACAACAGTGTGGGGTTAGCAGAAACATTGCTCGAGAAAAAATTAGTTGCACAGGAACTCCGTAAAGACAGAAATGAAAATCCTAAAGAGGTAACTAGTAAAAAATTGAAAAAGGGTGAGACAGTGCAAAAATTTTCTACCGCTGGCGTATGTGTGGGGAAGTGGATGGATAAACGTGAGGTACTTATGATTTCAACAGAAACGAACATGGAGAAAACTCAAGTAAGCACAAAACGTAAAATAAATATTGACAAACCAAATGCTGTCGTTATATACAACAGATATATGGGAGGAATCGATGTGCAAGATCAATTACTTTCATACTACAGTTGCGGACGAAAAACTCTAAGATGGTACAAGAAAGTAGGAATCCATATATTCCAGCAAATGCTTATGAAGTCCTTCCTCTTATATAATAAGTATTCGAGTTAGTGTAATTTATGCATTAGTAGGTCAACCCAAAAAGATTAATACTTCTCTAAAACCGTCCAGCAGCGGGATAAAAAGAAAAGCTTCACATGAACAGCATGAACTAACAGTAATTGACAAAAAAATAAAAACGGAAAAGTTTCCAGAAAAGAAAAAATATGTAAATCAGGGGTTTGCCCCACATGTTTCTCTAAGTTTCATAACTGTACTCTGTAGAATCAAAAGTTTGTATTTTTTTATACAATTTTTATATCCTATATTATAAATAATAATTTATAATTTGTGCGTTATAATATTTAAAAAAAAACAAAATTACAAGAGCCAGGCCGATGGACGCGCAGGCGCGTTCGGGGTCGAATGTGCAGCGTTCAACTTGGCCAGGCGGGATAGACCTACTTTCAAGGCTGACATTGAATGGGATAATAGGAATTAGTAGTTATTATTTTAGAGTCTTTTTACAATAGCAGCGACGGGATTGACCTTCGTGTCGAAACCTAAATATTAGTGTCGCATATCATCTCACTCCGTAATCCAAGTTACTTTGTGTTTGTGTGCCATCGAAAAAGACGCCTGTAGGCATTTTCTTTGTAAAACTTTGGAGTTCTGAGAAGCATCATCACAGATCGAGGTTCTTGCTATACCAGTAAAAGGTTTGAACAGTATTGTGGAAGTTTAAATATTAAACACGTGTTGAACGCAACAGCTACCCCGAGGGCTAACGGCCAGGTAGAACGTTACAATCGAACAATATTAGCGTCACTTTCCGCATCCACAGACGACAAGGAAAGATGGGACGAAATGGTAGCAAAAGTTCGATGGGGATTGAATTCTACGATGAATTCGTCTACCGAACAGACACCTTATGAACTTTTGTTTGGATATACGCCGGAAGGTGTTGCCAATGCGGTTCTTGCTAACGAAATTGCAATAGAA
The DNA here is from genome assembly GCA_038088585.1 of Chrysina gloriosa. Taxonomy (NCBI): domain Eukaryota; kingdom Metazoa; phylum Arthropoda; class Insecta; order Coleoptera; family Scarabaeidae; genus Chrysina; species Chrysina gloriosa. The sequence continues at coordinate 38,712,799 of CM076093.1, read as the reverse complement.
CCCACACGGGATCATGATTTGCAAAACATCAGACGTATGGTGAAAAATAAGATTGATGCAAAGCAGGTTAAACAAAAGGTTAGATTTGATTACATCGTTATTCCGGCAAGAACTACGAAGTTGGCCAACACATATTAGTTAAAACGAACGTTAGTAACAATCAGGGTAGAAGTAGAAAGCTACTCCCAAAGTATAGTGGCCCATACGTGATTGTCAAGATTTTAGATCACAATCGTTATGTGATTGAAGATGTTAAGGGTACTTCTCGTTCGCAGAAGAAGTACAAGGGTATTGTATCCCTTGATAAGTTAAAGCCCTATAACATCTCAGTAAGTTCAGAATCCGACGAGGAATCTGAGGGATCCCAAATCGAGAGCTCGTTACGTACAAGCATGCATGCAAATGATTAGGATTTTTTTAAATTTTAACTTTCTCAGGCTACAGCTCCATGGATCGCTAGACATTGAATGTTAATGATTATATTTAGTTACTATTATTATGGGGTAGTTATGTTGATATATGACTATATAAATAATGCACTTGTTTAATAAATCTATAATGAATTTTATACGTTACTAATTCAAATGTTGTAATGCCTCCTTTAGGAAATCAAACAAAACTGAATATCACATGAGGACTGGCCGACTGTTATCGTCAACGAAAAGTAGGTCATCGGGAACCACACGTGTGGCCAGGGAATCACAAGCCTATGGGGAAAATTGTGATGAGGAAGCAATAACAAAACGGTTCCTTATTGTCAGTTGTAGCGTTCGCTACTACGAATGTAAAATATATGTTAATAGTAGGAATTAGAAGTTATTATTTTAGAGTCTTTTTACAGTACTATAATTAGTGTTTATTCAAAGTATATTTATTTTATGTCCGGTGGCAACGCATTCGAATCAACTATTGCATAACTCACTAGTTTTACTATGTCTGACGCACCCAACTATTTCTACGCGTGATCATTTAGAAACAAATTCCCACTTACTACATAGACTAAATGACCCAGCGTACAGTAATTGCTTATCCCGTGCAATTCTTAGTAAAATGACCGGCAAAGCAGCTCAGATTACATCCATTTGCAATACCGCCTCGTAGGCTGAATTAAATTAAATTAATTAATTACCACATTTAGTTGTAGGCGAAATGAAATAACACTAATTTCGGAATTGCGACGATTAGAACAACAAATGAACGAATCACCAACTACTTTAGGAGAATGTTTAAATAAATGTTACGGAAGGAGATGTGGCTTTGAAAGAAAGCAAAATCGCTCTGTTATGGCCAATTTTTAGTGTTCTGCATTGTTACTTTTGGTCTTTCGCTCCACTTCTGACGTGTAGATGGTGTCCTGCTTTCGTAGGTTTTCGTGCCTTTTTTAAACATTCTGCTTGTAGCCTCGGTCGAACAGGTCGCTTTCCGTGTGTCAGTATTTCCGTTGTCGCTTTAAGTCTTCCTAAGCGACGATATACACGGGAATTCGACTCTGGGAAGTTTAATATGATTGTTGTGTGAATCTGGAAATTTCGCTTCCCTAATTTTACTGTTCGAACTATCGCCCGTTGTACGTTTACTTTCCCCTCTATTGGAGGTGAGTTTTCCTTTTGTTCATCACGATGTCGTTATTTTCTCTTTTTACAATTATTTAAGAACATCTAAGAATTAACGTAGAATTTGGAAGGACTTCACTTTGCTGGGTATTGCATAAAGTGCGGGAAAATCCGCCATCTTTGACAGCTTCCGCCCCGATACCGATTACCACGCCATACGAAGGTTGACAACCGGAAATACGTTACGCTAAGTCCCGCCTTTATTTTATATTTGACAGATTGAGTTTTGGGAAAAATTCCCTAGAATCGTTTAGTTAATTTAATGTTAGTAAATCGGGGATTTGTGTTTCAGTAAAAACGGGTTTTCTTACTTTTAAAATATTCAATTCTTTTAGTATTTTAGGGGCGGGGGCAAATCGGTTTTCGGGCAAAAATGATTTTCCTTACTTTTGCTAATTTAATCATATATTTGCTGAACGAAACAAACAATTCTTTTAATAGTTCAAGGGGGTTAGACAGTTAGTTGTCACTTGCATATATCCTTGTTTTAATTACGTTTTGCTAAAGCTGTAAGCTGGCTGTAAGGCCGCTGCAATCCCAAAGGCTAGCGAGAGTATTGTAAGCATTCGGTAAGAAGCCAGCTTAATTGAATTTAAATTAATCGATACACCTCAAGCGACGAATAAAGTGCTGTTCAATGCCATTCTCTCGCCTCAAGTTATTTGCTATTTCGTTTATCTTATTTGTAAATAAGAGTTTTCAAGTAATTTTGCTGGTCGCTTCACGACCGACTAAAAGATCCAGTAACGTAGACAGTTCGAATAACCTCGTTTCACGTACTAATTGTGTATTTCTGTTTGTTGTATACATTCCCCCAAATATCTCATTTGAAGATTATGAACATTTTTACGTGCTTTTGAGGAATTGGATTATATTAGTAGTAAAAATACAATTATTTTAGGTGACTTTAATATCCCATCGTACAATTTGAATTCTAATGATCATAACTTTATCCTGATTAATAACTTTCAACGGTTTTGTAATTTTAATCAATACAATCTAGTTGTTAAGAGAAACAACCGACTTTTGGATTTAGTATTAGCTAATTTTGAATGTGCAGTTGAAAGGAATATTTCTCCTCTCCTAGAAGAGGACTTTCACCACCCTTCTCTAGATATACTACTAAGTTTCAAGATAATGATGAAGAGAAACAGTATAACTTTTACAAGGCAGATTATAATTTACTATATAATATGATATTGCATATTGATTAGTCAGACTTAACTCAGTCCTCCGATGTTGATGATGCCTGTAACAAACTGTATGATAAACTCTATACTGTACTGGATTATGCAGTACCATCCTTTTCAACAAAGATTCACAAATGTAGTTATCCCCCTTGGTTTGATATGAATATTATACAATGCATTAGGAGTAAGCATAATGCCCACAGAAGTTATAGGAAATATGGGTCTGTGTATTGTTACGAACGATTTAAATCACTGAGATCTTTGTGTAAATCACTGATTCATGAATCCTATAACAAATATATCACCAACACCCAAGATTCCATCTCTGCTGATCCAAAGAAATTGTGGTCCTATGTAAATAGTAAAAAGGGTTCGACTAGAATACCTGGCATGATGTTCTATGAGTTAGTTGAACTAAAAACGTCTCAGGACATTATGAATGCATTTGGAAATTATTTCAGCAGTGTATATCTTGTATCAGATCAGAGATTCTGTGATAATATTGGGTTGGATCTTGATGTCAGTACTGATATTAATGTATTTTCGATATCGGAACAGGAAATTTTACATAAATTAAAATCATGCAAGAATAATTTGTCAGCGGGATCGATAAAATTCCTAGTTTTTAATTCGTGACACTGCTTGCATACTTGTAAAACCACTTCATCACATCTTTAATTTAATCATCGAAAGTTCCAAGTTCCCGGATATATGGAAAAGATCTAGAATCTGTCCGGTGTTTAAAGAGGGTGATTCTACGAATGTGCTGAACTATAGACCTATATCTATTTTGTGTAATTTTGTGAAAGTTTTTGAGAGCATACTTCATGACCGTTTTATTGGTCCAATAAAGAACTACATATCTGATGATCAACATGGTTTCTTGAACAAGCGGTCCACTATTACCAACTTAACGTGTTTTACACAATATGTGTCTGAAGCTCTGGACAGACAAGGTCAGGTTGATGTAATATATACTGATTTTCAAAAAGCATTCGACCAAATAGATCATTACATATTGCTTGCAAAGCTGTCACGAATAGGTTTTTCACCTAAATTAATTCAGTTATTTAAGTCATATTTAATTGGAAGATGCCAACACGTGGAATGCCGTAATACTAAGTCCACCGCATTTACACCAACATCGGGCGTTCCGCAGGGATCGAATCTAGGACCTTTACTTTTTCTTATATTTATTAATGATTTTACATCATCACTTTCCTGTAACAGTTTACTCTTTGCTGATGATATGAAGATCTTCTACAGGATAGAATCCACAAAGATTGTACCTTGCTGCAACGCGATTTAAATAATGTTGATGAATGGTGTAAGGTGAATCGTCTATCACTGAACATCAATAAATGCAATGTTTTGTCGTTCTCACGGAAAAATACTACTATCGAAAATGTTTACAAAATTGACGATACGCCATTGAATCGCTGTAAAACTATTAAGGATTTAGGCATTACTTTCGATTCTAAATTAAACTTTATCATATTAACTTTACAGTAGCAAGCGCATACAAATCCTACTGTTTCATTTATAGGAACTGTAAAGACTTTCAAAATGTTAGATGCTTAACAACCTTGTATTATGCTTTTGTTAGATCTAAACTGGAGTATGGCTCATTGATCTGGTATCCTCTGTACTTTGTGCATGAAGGGAATATGGAATCTGTTCAGAGAAGGTTTTTAAAGTACCTCATGTTCAAGACTAATGGCTCTTATCCCGAAAGAGGTTACGACCATTCACTTTTACTTAACCACTTTAATTTTACATCTCTTCGGGATAGGCGTTTAATTTCTAGTGTAAAATTTTTTATATAACGTTTTGAATAATAATGTAGACTCATCTTTCATTCTAAGCAAAATTAACTTTCATGTGCCTAGATTAAATTCACGTTAACGGAATTTATTTTATTGCCCTATGGGTAGAACAAATATTATGTACAAGTCACCTATTTATTCGATGTGCAATAATTTCAATTCCATAGCCGAATTGTGCGACATACATTATGACACAATGAGTCATAGTTGTAGGTTTGTGGGATGACATACATGTGCTTTCTGGGATGTGCATGGTATGTATATATATTTCGAATATAATTATCTTTATTTTATATATGTATTTCCTCTGCATCTATTACCTTTTATGTATTTTTTGTATTAATGTATTTCCTGTATGTGGGTGTTCACCCGTTGGAAATAATGGAAATAAATAAATAAATAAATAAATAAATAAAGAAGCTGGAGGGTCTCTCTGACTCCAAATACTTGGATGTGATCCAGTTCTATAATTGGAGAGTGGTGCTTTGTTACTAATTTTTCGAACTTGAACCTACGCTATTTCCATGGAACTAGTACGGTCTGAACCTCCATCTTTATGACCAACTAAATTGGTTATTCGAACTCTAACGACGAACTTTCGTATCGGTTACATTCCGCCTTTTTTTCGTCTTATTATCATTTTACCAAAAGTTTTTGAAACCAGTAACAGCTCTATATCGCGGCTTAGCCTTGCAAACTTTCATTAACGGACTAATAGAACCAACACGTCTAGTAATGAAATGTCGAGACCCGAAAACCCTCGAAGATGCCTTGAATTACGCGCAACAAGAAAATGTATACTACCAGCGCCAAAAAGCAACGATGCTACTTAACAAGTCGAAAACCCTAAAAATTCCTCAACCAATACAACGTCCGTATTTTTCCACACATTACGCTATGCATCGACCACAACATCAAGCACGTCTATTCCAATCTATTTCATTTAGACAATTCCAATTCCCTCATCACAATACACAGCAACGACCACAACTTTTCTCACAGAGAATACTCATCCAAAATTTGGAACCATCTTCTCAAATTGTCCGAAATACACAATCAAATCTACCTAAACCGACGCTTATGGACTAGTTATCATCATCCGGACTTACCAGTCGAACCATAGCAAGAAATCCAAATTACAAATCAAACAATCAAGCGAAGTTTACTGAAGAATTGTTTTATTAAGAAGAACCACGTCGCCAAGAAGTCTACCCCTCGCAAGCCTACGAAGACCATTTAGGCTACGAGAATTATCAAGAAAATGAAAACACATCACGTGCCACTATACATAGAATACTAGAACTCTGAAAAAACTGAAATAGGACATTGAGAGCAAGAGAAAAATATTCGTATGCAAGCTTCGAAAGTAACGACGCAGAAATAATAGAAACTAATTGTTACGCCACTGCATGATAGGATATAGTAGAAATCATTATCAGCGTGGATAATATATATGTCGTCAATGGCATAGAGTTACACACGTTTTATTCTGTTTGTAAGCCATAAATAGAGATACGAAACCTTGTTTTACTGACAAGATACAAATACCCAAGACACAACACTAATGATACATTTCAGCATCCTGGATCCACCAAGTCACTAATTTCCGAAAAATTTGCTTCTTGTTATCTACTTCTTATAAAAGATAATTTCAATACTACATCAGGGCATTGTGCTAAGCAGCACAATTATAGTATAGCAAAATCGCTTACACAAATTTTTAAAGAAAATCGTAACGGTGAATTTCATATATTCGAGTTTAATCCAAACTACGACGGTTTGATTGGTCTAGATTTATTATAAATATTAAACGCTAAAATTGATGTGAAAAATTTTATAAAAATTTAATAATTAGGAATTAGTGCTGGCAAATCAATTAATCGCAAAACCGACGAAATCGGTTTTTACGAGTGGATCGAGTCGTCGGTGCATCGACTTTTGCCGGTTTCACGAAATCACGAAAAGCTAGCCATGATACAAAAAAAAATTGTTTTGTATTTGAAGATTCAAATGATTGTAATACTACCCCTAGCATCATTTGAAATCGGTAGTTAAGGTCAGGTGGCCCTCTGAACTGGCTTTTATTTTTCTCATTTATACACGTCGAAGGCATTAGCACGTGTATACATTGCGACAAAAATTACAAGTTTTTAATGGAACAGATTTTTCTCGTGAATCTATCTATATATTAATACGCAGTGGGTCGTCGTCTCGTACGTATTTTAGGGCGTTCCCTCCACCTATCGCGATGATACATATATGGTTGTTTTCGTATTACAATGCAGATTTGTCGAATGTATGTTTCCTCGCGATACGTGCAGTGGAACGCAAGTGAGAGTCGTTAGAGTAAGAAGGTGAAAATGGATGGGCGTCGGAATTTTTTTTTTTTTGAACGATTACTATCACCATATAGTAATCGTGGGTCGCCTAGGGTACAAGTTTTTTTTCGCGTTTCACGTGGCCCTATGTGCTTTTTTGTAAATTTATCTAATATATTCATTTGTATTTTGTTGGTATTTTCTCAATTTTATGGCTTTCAGAGGTTTATTGTTGCAACAAATGTTTGATTACATTCAAGAGCTCGATGAAGCAGAAGATGAAAATCAACTAAGTGATATACCAACTGCAATTTACATCGAGCCTCCTGTAGATGGCAACATATCTGGCGAAGATGATGCTGAAGATGAATGTGGGGCAGCCCAGATAATGTTTGCCAGGCTCAGCTAAAAAGCGGCTATGAAGTTGTAACGGACGAGATGTGGACGAGATTTGCAAAATCTTGATGAAGAAGATGAAATTGGAGACATTTGAAATGAATTGCGATGAGAAGCACTGGTATTTGTTGGGTGAAATGGAAAGATAGTAATGTTGTCTCCATGTTATCTACCAGCTTTGATGAAAATCCGAAATCAATGGCAATGCGTTATTCGAAGGTAAGTAGAGCCAAAATAAATGTACCCCATCCTTGTGCGATCACGGAATACTACAAATATGTGTGCGGAGTAGACCGATTCGACCAAAATTTGACCCAATACCTCATCGCATAGAGGAACAAAAGTGGTGGTCTATACCATTCTTACCTGGCCGATAGATGCTTGTGTTTAAAATGCTTGACAGCTTTATTGAACAGTGCAACCGACAATGACTCAACTAGAATTTCGACAACTGGCAGTATACTACTACAAACATTACGGTACAAAAGCCAAATCATTTGGTTGGATGCCCTCCTACTGAACTGCACAACAACCAGGTCGAGTTGAACATACTCTCCGTTATGATCAGACTGGGCATTTTGTAGTACCATCCAATCGTAGGCATTGTGTCAGTGAACGATGGAAAGTTAATGGACGAACAGCATGTATAAAATGCAACCGTAGGACTTCGCGTAAAGTGTTTTGCCAATTACCATACCAAACCATGATTTATTTCAGTTCAACGAATATCTCTCTTTTTTATTTTCATAAATGTATTTTTTCCTTACTTAGAATTTCAATAAAAATGTTTTAAAACATGTCCAACAATCATTTTCTCTTTAATAAAAACTTGTACCCTAGGCGACACTGGGTTACCATATGGTAACGTTAGTTTTTAGCGTTTTCCAGAAAAGTGTAACAATGTATTGAAAATGGACTTCATTTTCGTGCTCAGGAGGTCAAAATATATAAGTATACATTTTTTCAACAAAATATAAGCCAAAAAAGTTCTGGGAAATAACGGGTTAAATACGATTGTCTGATCGAGACCACAGTTATAAGCCCTGTAGGAAAATAACTTTTGGGACGGTAATTATGGTGCTAGTTAACATCAAATGGGACGTTTATTATAGAAATATTTTCTAAATTGTATGCATTGAAATTATCAAATGTAAAAGAAAAGAAAAGAAGAACGTTGTATAAAAAATTATTTTTAAAAACAAAAAAAAACGTTATATAATATGGTACAAAAATAACATAATTCTAATATAAATAATAAATAAAAATAGAACTCAGCCTATAATATGAATTAATCCTGAGAAACGACAATGTTGTTATCGTGTAGAACTGTTGAATATGATAACACCTGTTATTTTGCAACCGTTATTTCAAATAACAATAACGGTTGAAACTGTTACTTTAAATAAATAAACCTTATTTAAAATAACGACTTTTTCCATCACTACTCGATTTGGTCAAAGCGTTCTGTGTATGTTTGTACGTGCGTTAGTACGTGTGTGTGTGGCTGCGTATTGCGAAGCTTTGCTTTCAATATTATAATAAACACACCCTATACTTATCCCACTCCTGATACTGCATTCGTCCCATTCTCTCGCAGTTTACTTTTCAGAAGGTTTCACTTCTACCGCGTGTGAAATGCACACATAATTTTTCTTATTTTTACAATGTTGTCATCCGAGAAGTTCTTACTCTGAATTAAGCTGTTTCTGTCACCCGAACACAACTAGACTACGGATGCTACTGTGTTGTATTTTTTGATTTTTCCTTTAGGGCTGTAGCCTGCAGTAGAAGACACATCAAATAAAGCTTTTTGCTGGCGCTGCTTGATTGTTTAGTTAGTTAAGCAGTATTGTTGCAGGTATCCAGGCTGCAACAATTGGTACTACAAAGCAAAGTGTCCTAAGGCTTTGTTACTAAGCATTTCTTCAAATTTGTAAGTATCATTTTGTAGTTTCAGATTGTGTAAATGAGGAGATAGACCGATTTAAAGTTGGGGCAGTTCCATTTATTAAAACATCTGGACACAGCACAAGTGCGATAATTTAATCTTAGAAAAGTGTGCCTTCTTCTAATCTATATTTTACAGGGTAATCTTACAGGGACAGGCGCAAGCGAAAAGCTGTATCTGATGCGACGTTCTCGCAAGGTGAAGAGGTTGAAGAAAAATAATTTTATTTTGTTTATTTATATATTTATTCTTGTATTTTGTTGTTTTTTTTTTTACTGATGGTGCAATATGTATTTATTTCATTTATTATTTCTTTACAGAATATTTATTTGTTTTCTTTGTTTAATTTATTTTATATTTCTATGGTTGTTTTGTAGAACGTATTTATTTATTTAGCAATAAAAACGTTTATTTTCTCCTAAAAATGTGTTATCAGTGTGCTATCCAGCCAAAAAGTTTCGTTAATTTGACTCTATCAAACATGTAAATACATTGCGTTTACGCGTTCGGTAGAATGAAATTAATTTTGATTTTAAAGTGAGGATAAATATAGAATGAGAAAACGTGATTTCAAAATTTATCGCCATATAATTTTGAAATTTAGCGCCTTGGCGTTTATTTAGCCTCTTCTCTGCCAGGGAGCGCTGTGATTTTCGTTGCCAAGGTCTAACATCATGGGGGTGGCACTTGAATTTCGAAAGATGCGAAAAAGTTTAGTTCCCTGACGTAACAATAGATGGTACCACATACACTTTTTGCGCATGAGCAAATGTATGATATAGGCACGTGATCAAATTGATACGCCATTACATTATTCTTTTAGTGTTTGCGAATGGTTAGGGTTTTTGTTTTGTATTTTAGTGTTAGATTTGTGTTTTCTGCTTTTTTGCTTCTTGTTTTTGTGTATTTTTATTAAATAGAGACATTTAAACTGTATAAGAAGTTAGTAATTGTAATAAGGTACATTCAATTTTTTTTTTTACGAAATTCATTAGTATAATCATTGAATTTGTAGGTTAAGTGTTTATTGTGATTAAAAACTGCTCTCCCTTTAAAGACAATATGCGACCTTGTTGTGTACCTGGGTGCAGTGATAAAATATCACCAAGGTAATTATATATGATTGGAAATTATTTCTATAACCAGACTAATATCTTCGCCTACAAGACACCATTGAGTAATATTTCCTTTGCTTTAGGTATTCTATACCTGTAGAAGACAGAATTCGGGATATATGGCTATCAAAAATCCAGAATTCAAAACTCGTGGGTATAACTGATAAGAGATATCTTGGAAATTACAGAATTTGCCAACTCCATTTTGACAAAGTCTGTATTGAAAACAATGGCAGTTTGAAGAAATTTGCATTACCTACATTGAATTTACCTGGTATGTACAACATTAAAGCACATTTTACTTTCTCTAATATATGTAAGTTATATAGATAACTCATTCTATTCAGATTAATTATTGTAGTATGTAAGGTTTTTGAATTATATGCATATGAATAGAGCTGAGAGTATTCTTTATGTATGTAATGTAAATGAGACTTAATCAAATATTTAAAGACAATGAAATTAATAATATAATTGATTTTAGGCTGTCCAGAAATTATGGGTTTAACTGAATATTTCAGTTTTCCAGCTAATGTACAAACCCCTGTAACCCCTGAAAAATTGTCTAAGCTCCAAAAGAGATTCAGTGATCAGCCAACGGGTTTAACTGATATATTTGAAGGTTCCATCGTTGAACCTATGAAAACTTATGAACGACCACCAAAAAGGACAAGTTTTTTTAAGGAACCTGGTATGATATATCCTAAATATGTAGAATTTTATTGCAATTAGAAATATGTGTTGAAACACTTGATCATATATTTTTCTAAATATGTAGTTTGTTACTTTGGCAACTAGGTTGCATTTGATCTCTATCCATTATTTACAGAAACAAATGTGTTATGCCATCCTTTGGCAGAGTTAACTCTAATTAAGGAAATTTTTTATGCTGGTCCCTCTACATCAAAACAGTCTAATAAAACGTTAAGTAAGTAGATAGCATTAAAGTTGTTAATTTGCTTTGTGAATACCTATATATTTACAAAAACAGTACTTGTTACATAGTTTCCTTTATTGCAGCTAAACAAAAGTGCAAGACACTTTTGCAATTATCTGGAGTAAGGGGACGAAGTGCATTAAACTCTCAAGCTGTAGTGCTATATAAAGCTGCTTCCAAACTGCAAAAACAAGTCTGGAAATTAAAGAGAAGGTATACTTCGGTGCAATCAATAATTAAGTACTTAAGAAAGCGACAGGGTATAATAAACTTTTTGAATACAGTAAATCAACCCACAATAAATTTTATATTAAGTCAACAACGTACCCAGCGCTTAAAACCTAGAGGCAGAAGATTTTCCCTAGATGATAAGATCTTTGCTTTGTCCCTTCTTAAACAAAGTGGGAAGGCATATCGATACCTTTCTCGAATTTTTAGTTTACCATCGAGAAGGACACTAAGTAAATTGTTAACACAACTGCCATTTAGATGTGGAATGAACGAACACATTTTTAAAACTTTAAAACATACAGCCAACAAACTCAGTGTTCGTGACAAATATTGTGTTGTTATGTTTGATGAAATTGCTCTAACACCAGGCCTAGAATATAACAAACGATTGCAAGCTGTGGAAGGTTTTGTTGATTATGGAGGTGCAGAACGAGTAACGGCTTTTGCTGATCACGCTCTTTTATTTATGTTAAAGAGAATAAACAGAAAATGGAAGCAACCAATTTACTATGCATTTTCAGAAAGTATGACACCAACAACTCATTTAAAAAGAATGTTGAAGGAGGTAATTCGTGCAGTTCGAAAGGCAGGCTACAATGTAATTGCTACAATAAGTGACCAAGGCTCAACAAACTCTGCTGCAATAAATAGCCTTATTAAAGATATCAACGCCTACTGCATCAAACAAGGTTTCGAAAATAGATATCAAGGATATCTAATTGACCACGAAGAAGTCGTTCATTTATATGATTTCCCGCATTTAATGAAGGGTGTTCGAAATGGACTGTTGACCAAAAATCTATGTTATACAGATGGTGATGGTAAAAAGAGTGCTTGTTGGCAACATATAGAGCAACTGTATTTCAATGACAAAACCCAAGGAATTTACAGTCAATTTTACAAATTGACTGATGAACATGTAATTCCAAGCAAAATCAGGAAAATGCGAGTAAAAAATTGTACGCAAGTGTTCAGTCATACTGTTGGAACTGCTATGCATTTAGCTGCAGATTACAGCAAGGAATTGCCAAGAGAATCCAAGTTTTACTTGGATCCAGCTGCAGCACATACTGCGGATCTGCTTTTATTTTTCGATGCGCTGTTTGATAGTGTTAACGGCGCTGCTTTACATGCCCCTCACGGCAAACGACTTCGTACAGTTCTTAGAGACACCACATTTGGAGTTTTGGCGTTGCTTGCCAGTGCTGAAGTCAATGTATTTTTATAGAGAACAACAGTCAACAGAATGCGTAGTTACACCTTCTCTCCGCAATTGGATACTTTCCTTACAAAATTTTATATATTTGTGGAAAGTATTTAGAAGTAAAGGTTTTAAATACTTGGCCCCAAGAATCAGGACCCAGTAGAAAATTATTTCTCTTGTATTCGAAGCCATGGATACAGAAACATTAATCCAACTTGTTCTGGCTTTAAGAATTCAAATAAATCGTTAATTGTAAATAAGTTGGTATCTACGCGTGCAGTTGGTGCAAATTGCGAAGAGGATGAATCGGCAGGCATATTAAGTAATTTAAAAGATTTTCTGGTTAGAAAGTTGCCTTTACCTGCACGACCTCAAATTGTTCCGTGTATAAATACCACAACTGGAAATATAACATCTTCTTATAAAAATTTTATTACTTCATATGTGGCAGGTTTTATTATTCGAAAACTTTGGCGAAGAAGTATGTGCACAGCCTGCAAAACAAAACTTTGTAGCAGTGTGGATTTAGAGGCGAATGAATATGTCAGAAGAATGCAATACAAAAGATGCCACTCTATTCCATCCTTCAGAAGGGTTTATGTTAATCTTCGAAAGGATTACATATTCAATATTAGGAATACTGCCAAATATAATCAGTATGTATGGCATTGGCGATTATTTGAAAGAAACATTAAAAAATGAGTACTCAGAGGAGATATTTGACTTTTTCTGTGAGCCTCATAAAAGTAGTTCTGATATATTTATTGATCTGACCATAAATATTGTAATATACAGGTATATAAATATAGTCAACAAAATACTTAATGGCAAAGATGTACACAGAGCAAAGACAGATACAATAACTAGTATGGCCTTGTTAAAATATCAAAAGAAAAAGAAAAGGATATAGGTCAATATCAAATTCAATATAATTTTTATAAAAGTACATATTATTTGTAATTATATACGTAAATAGTTGGCGATGAAAAAGCTTTCTGGTCAGAGCACTCTATAAATATATTTTATATCTTGATAAGTTAGATCTCAAACTACATACTTCTATTCTTTCTATTTTACATTAAGTTTGAGCATATTGTTTTTGAATATACAGATTAATAATATGTTAATTGAATTGATTATAACTGTTAATAAGCCTGATCAGTAAAATGTAAAAGTTTACTTAAACAATATGTTAACTTATTCAATTTCTGTTTCTTGTGATTACAGACTTAGCAAGCGTTTAGTTTGTGATTTTTTTGTATTTGTACACCTCAAAGTGCTTTAAATGAGACTAGTTTAACAGTAAATTAATAATTTTTGCAAAATGTATACTGTACATTTTGTGAGCAATATACAGTTAAGTAACAAAAACATTTTAGAATAAGTTATGTATCTGTATTTCTATTCAGAACAATATTTATCAACACATACAAGTGATCGAAAGTAAAAAATCATTATTTAAACTATATATGTATTTTTATTACTTCCCTTTTCTACATTTTTATCTAAATTCTATTGCAATCGATATCGTAACAGGTCAACTCGGCGATAGTAAACTCGGCGACGGTCAACTCGGCGAAAAGGAATACAATAATATATAAACAATAATAATAAAAGAGATTTTCAATGATTACTAATTAAAATGTAATGGCAAGAGATATTTGGAATTACAAAATTAAACTAATACCTAGTATTAGAAAGCAAATTAAAATATTAAGGGAAAATTTAGAGCTTAGGATTACTCATAATGACCTTATAATTACCTGCTTACTCGTACCTACATCCTATAAAAGCCTGGTAATATTCACTTTCTTTACTATTCCGAATTCATCTCAGAAGTAAAGACATTGTGTGTAATTTTGTTTGTCTGCGTGAGTTTTTTATTTACTGAGACTCAAGATGGAAAATAAAGTTCTTAGCCAAAGGGGTCACGAAAAGTACTACTGGGATGGCTACATGTACACGAAGGATAAAACGAACAAGGACAACACCATTCAATTCTGGCGCTGCGAAAACAAGCACGAAGGATGCATAGGAAGAATATGGACCAATATTATGGATGGTTCTTTCAAATGCATCCGCAATGAACACACATGTAGTACGGTAGGAAATGCAGCAAATGTTGTTCTGCAAAAAATGAATACCACTGTGAAGTACCTGGCCGCGACAACGATGGAGAATCCAGCCCAAATCAGAGGACGAGTTTTGGAGAATGTCCCAGCTGCGGTTAAAGGAATGCTTCCAAGTTCCAGTGTTATGCGGAGAAACATTCAAAGAGTAAGAGTAACCATGTCCAAAGCACCCGCCAATCCAGAAGCTCTTAGTGAAATTATCATCCCAGAAGTGTACTCGCAATATTACTATACCCCTACTCAATTTGAGAATTTTTTGCTGGCAGATTCCGGAAGAGATCAGGTGGATCCACATCGAATTCTGATATTTGGTAGAGAATACCATGCAACATGGAGTGCAAGCATGAGAGAATTATTTGTTGACGGCACATTCTTATTGTGTCCTCCACTTTTTGCTCAAATATTTGTTGTTCTGGCAAGAAAAGATACGCATGAAGAGAAGGGTCCAGTTTTTCCTGTACTATATTGCTTGCTGCCCAATAAAAGTGCAGAAACATATCTCAAATTGTTTAACATGATAAAAGTTCTTTGGCCGCAATTAAATCCGGAAAGCATCAGTGTAGACTTTGAATTGGTAATTCACCAGGCCGTAAGACAAGTTTTCCCAGAAGCCGAAATTAGAGGATGCTTATTCCACTTGGTAAAAAAGTCTTCGAAAGCATTTATCTTCTTCCAATCTCCTAGGAATGTACAATACTGATCCCGAATTTGCACTACAAGCAAAAATGGTAACATCATTGGCATTTCTCCCAGAAGAGGATGTGATTGATGCCATTGCCGAATTGGAAAATGAGTTGCCAGAAATATTAGAACCAATTTTAGAATGGTTTAACAGAAATTATATCGGTCGACTTAGGAATAATGGAACCAGAGCGCCAGCAACGTTTCCAATTGCAGTTTGGTCCGTTTATTTTCGGACATTGAATGGACGAGATAGGACAAATAATTTTGCAGAAGCATGTCATCGCAAGTTGCAACTGGCTTTTGGTTCTGGCATTGCTCATCCTTCGTTATGGACATTCATAAAAAATTTAAAAAGGTTCAGTCTTCGTACGATGCGGACTATGAACGAGCAATTGCCGGGCGCAATGGTGCATCAAAAAGGAGACGTTATGAGGAAGCCGACGAGAGGATTTTTAATAAAGTTGCCAATTATAACAGGCAAAATTAGATCGAATATCTCAGAGGGATATCACACAATTACAATACGAACTGGTTTTTTTAATAGATTGTATATTATATTTTATTAAAATAAATAATTGTATTGTAATAAATAATTACATAATATATTATTGTATTCCTTTTCGCCGAGTTGATCGTCGCCGAGTTGACCGTCGCCGAGTTGACCGTCGCCGACTTTACATAGCCGAGTTGTCGCGTACTGATCGATATTGGTAATTACAATTGCTTCATTACCATATACAATATTTACATTAATAACTTAATGGATTGATAAGTAAAATGACACTAAATTGTAAACCCAAATGCTCTTCTAATTTGTTTTAATTTATATATAATAAAGTATGTGTGTCTTGTATAATAGAAACATATATACTTATCGTCGTTGATATCACTCCTATATGAACAAAAATTTGGTTTAGTATTACTATGATGAAGTGTACAAAACTATTATCTGCCTTTGTTAAATCCAGAATTTGATTTTTAAAATTTTGCAATATCAACGGCGATATTATACATATTAAAACAAATAGGAAGGCATTTGAGTTTAAATTAAATATGAAATTGAAGAATATATGGAAGGAGATTTGAATTTACCGCTTACACTCTCTAACAGGTTCCTACACGATTTTTTTTTTTGATAACTATGTTTATAGTTCCCTGACGCAACTATAGATGTAGCCAAAATCCGTATACTTTTTGAAGTTAGAGAGTGACCCATCTTTTTCCTTCCTTGTCTTTGGTCTAACATTTCTTCCGGGTCTGCGGTCGACCGTAGATCGCGGTTAATACTGGTAGTGTGTGGTATGTTTTTTATAAAGAAACTTTATTAAATCAAATTTTAAAATGGATGGCGAAGTTATATATCAACTTTTCTGGTAAAAAAATTCAATGCTAGTAATCAAAACTACGATCAACATCATCTTATTAGTTCTTGGGATGTTAGTTTTATAAATGAATAGACCCTTTGGTATTTTTTTATATATTATTTATAGATTCTTTTATTGTCGTGTACTAATAACTAGGGTACGATTTCACCTATTGTACATGGACCCGTAAATCCCGAAATATTCACAAAAATTTTTTCAGGCAACTTTTCTTAGGTAAAATCCGACGCGGAAACTAATGGTGATAGTTTCCACCCCGTACGAGACACCGTTGCCCCACTAAGGGGTGCACTTGGGGCTACGCAATAAAATGTATATTTACGTTTTAATTATACTAAACACACAATCACAGCAAACCATGATAACATAGAATTTCACAAAACACGAAATAAAACATCTACATTTGTAATAAACGCCAAAATTTAATAAAAAATGTTGAACGTTTTCACCATCTTCGACTGACAGCCCGCGCTTCATAATTTCTACTGATCATAAAACATACACACCGCATTACGAGCATCATCACATATTTCGATTAGGACAGTGTTACTTACTATGCTTAAAATAATTCTAAATTGAAAAAAACTGTACGTTTCACGATTACGAAATAAAGAATGTTGCTAAATACCGACTTTTACATCCATGTAGAAACCCCAACATTCTTGCTTTCAGCACTTTTAAAAAAATAACAAACAAAGATAGCAAAAAGATTTATTAAGAAAAGTTGTTTCGTTACTAATATGGAAGGTGTATGTCGAATTTCGAACCAAAATTCCGACTTTTACCCCCATGTACAAACTCTAAAATCCTCACAATTCCTAAAAAAATTTTTAATTCTAATTTTGACAATGCTTACAGAAACTTATCTATACAGCAACAAAATACAATTGGGGGAATACCGTAAGCCCCGGTATACATAAGTAACCGTCGGTCGGTTTATGCCCATAGATGTGCGGTTAATAACGAATGAAATTCTTCATTTGAATCAAACCCGGCAGTTGTGCTAGACATATCTGACATATGTACTGATGATAACATTTCTGGCCTAGTCCGTCATAAACGTGCACGCTTGTTATCAAATACCGATGAATAGTAGCAAAATTGATTTTTATTTCTAATTTCAATTTGAATTTTTATGTTTTATACTGATGGATTGAATTTTCACTGTACACTAGTTTTAATTTTTTTTTGTAATAAAAATGAATTGTTTTTGTTTTATAAATACTCATGTAATATGGATTTCATTATTACTTCTTTTGCATGATGTTTTTGCACTCTTTTCTAAGGAACGTATCTACCGTGTAAAAAAAGAGTTGGGTGTATACAGAGCGTAACCGAAGACAGGAATACTGGGAGAGAATGCAAAGCGATCAAGATATATTATACGTTGTGTCGCTAAATTCCATGTTCACTTATTTTCATTTACCATCAATGGTAACGAGACTTGATGACGCGGTATTAGTTTAACAGGCAAAGTCTACAGGATATAAATGGTGTGAAACTTAGTTACCAGTTATGACGAGAAAAAAATCTAGAATATGTAAATTATTTAAAACAACCTGCCGTCCCTTTCTGATTGCTGGAAGTCGAGGTTTTACGCATGCGTCTGGTCTGTCGCTTCAGGGGAAATACATGTTAAAGGCCGATGGACACTAACAAGAAATTCTTGTACAAGTTTTCTCTCTCCCACAATTCCACGCGTTAAAGGGAGATAGTTTCAATGTAGAAGTCCGACTTTTAACCTGAAACTTTGCCAGTAAAACTGGTGCATGTTGTATTTTCTTTACAAGAATTTATACAAGTTACAAGTTGCACATGCGCATTTGAGAAAAAACAGGTTGGCAACTAAAAAAAAAAAGTTGAAATAGTGGCTTGGTTCAGTCAAGTTTATTTTGTGTTGGTTCTTTGAGCGATGGTTTTGTATTTTGTATTTTGAGGTTAAATATCCCACGTTGAAAATTGTACTATTAATTTCGTTAAAAAAGTTAAAATAACTCAAGTAAGTTGATCTGCAGGAAAAGTTAAATTTACAAAGTTTTATAAAAATTAAATTTACTTTTTCTAGATAATATGAGTCAATCTCAGTTGGAAAAGTGGAGTAGAGACAATTTGTTCCTTTTAGTGGATCTATATGAAGGGTATCCAGTATTGTACACCGTAAATCACCCACACTATCATAATCGACAAAAAAAACAAGATGCAATAAACGATATCACAATGCGATTTAATAAAAATGTCAACAAAGCATATTCAAATGTGGAAATAAAAAATAAAATTCAGAAATTAAGAACTCAATATATGGAAAACGACAACAAGGTGAAATCGTCTATCTGTAGTGGAGCAGGTGTAGATGATGTATTCAAGCCAACTTGGTTTTTATATGACCGGCTAAAATTTATAAAGCCACATATTATACATCGTAAATCAACATCTAATTTGTGTATCTCAAATGACAGTCAGCAGTCATGTTCCCAAATAGATCTATCAGAAATTACTGAGGGGGAAAGTAATGTAGAAATTACTGAAGGAGAAAGTGATGTAAATAAACAAAGTAAACTCAATTTCATTTTAAATATATATGTATCTGTAGGATTTAGGTACCGAAATCATCTTTGATGATCCCATTACATCGCCATCAACTTCAAGTAACATAGTCACCATCACGCCAGAAAAAGACATTACCTGGCAAAAATTGTCCGAGTTCCACCAGTGACGCATTTTTTCAAAGTGCAAAAGGCATTTTGGAATCTTTGTCGGCACCACCAAGCACCGAGGATGATATAGATTTATTTTTTAAATATGCTTCTGCTGAAGCAAGATCATTAACAAGCAATAAAGCTAAAAATTATTTAAAAATGAAAGTATTTAAAACGATATTTGAGGCAAAGGAAATGGACATGCAATAATTTTGTACATACATATATATATATAAACTAATATAAATAATTCCTAGTTTTATTTGTATTAAAATAAGTACAATACGAGGGCCATCCAGTAAATAAGTTTCCCTATTTTTTTTCTGCGAACGAAACGTTGTAAAAATTAGTTAGTAGTGTAAGAAATGGTGACTAGGATGCGTTGGAAGCGCGTGACCTTCCACATCACGCTATTCGTACGCGCAAGTCCGTAGCGCTTCAGTTGCCATGGAGCTACCACTGGTGAACGTGTCCACGTGCGAACTCCGTTCTGTAATTCGTTTTTTCACGGTTGACTACCTGCCCCCAAGCACTATGGTTAACGCTGCGAGGTACATGACAATGCTCGCCCCCACGCAGCTCGAACGACCCAAACGTTGCTGAAAAACTTCAAATGGGAAATTTTCGCACATCCACCTTATTCTCCGGATCTTGCCGCAAGCGACTTCCATCTCTTTCCAGCACTCAAGTTGCACCTTGGAGGCAAGCAGTTTGCGAATAATGACGAAGTGAAGGCGGAGGCGAACCACTGGCTACGAAGACAGGACACAGCTTGGTACAACAGTGGTATCAAAAAATTGCTACAACGGTACCAAAAATGTTTGGACAGAAATGGTGATTATGTAGAGAAGTAGTCTATGAGTTGTATAATGAAAATAAAATAACTGCATAATTGTAAATAATGTTGTTTATTGGTTAAAAAATAGGGAAACTTATTTACTGGATGGCCCTCGTATAAAAAATGTGGACAGATGAAAGGTACATTAAAATTTAAATTATTTAAACAATTTAACTCCAATTAATAATTTAAGCATATTGGTCTTGCCATGAAACCTTGCCGACAGTATTAAAATAATTCATATACTGTTCCCTAACTGATAGTGCAGTTGTAGTTGGTCTTCTATGTATATTTTGTATACTAGATAAATCAGATGAAGTGTTTCGTCATGATTCAGGAATTAAATTACCATGTTCATCTTCTCTATCTACACTTTCAGTAGGGGCATAACTGTTGCTTTTTATTAGCAAGAAATTGTGCAATGCACAGCAGGCTAATGCTATACCTTCAACTTTTTCAGGGCAAAGTTTAATGATAGTTAAAAGTACTCTAAAACGGCTAACAAGTATTCCAAACGCATTCTCAGAAACACGCCTAGCGCAAGAATGTCTATAATTATAAATGCGTTGTATGCTTGTTAAATTCCGAAATGGGAAAGGCTTCATTATATGTCGCTGCAAAGGAAATGCAGCATCTGCAACAATAACAAAAGGTAAAGGTATGTTGCTGTTTGGCAAAGGTGAATCTTTGGGAATGTTTATGGAATTATTTTGTAAAGCCTGATTTAAATTGCTTTCCCCAAAAACACCACCATCACTAACACGTCCATTTACGCCTACATCAATGTATAAAAATTTGTATTCGGAGTCCACTAATGCTAATAATACAATACTATTACTATGCTTATAGTTCCAATAAATTGATCCAGCACTGGTAGGGGCTTCAAAGTTGATGTGTTTTCCATCTAGGGCTCCTAGGCAGTTAGGAAAATTCCAATGCATATAAAGGTTAGATGCCACTGTTTCCCATTCAATTTCAGTTCTTGGAACCTAAAATAACTTATGTATTTGTCATTTCTAAACTACTTTATATAATGTTACCTTCAAATAATTTTCCTTGAGAACAGAGTATATAGCTGTACAACACTCTGGTACAATTTATGCAATTGTACAAGCAGGAATACGGGTAGAATACTCTAGACTTTTGTAACTGTCTCCCGTTGCCAAAAATCTTAAAGTCACTGTCAATCTGTCTTGAGCAGAAATACTTTTTCTCAAGTGCGTGTCTTGTTTTGAAATTAAAGGTGTAACAAGGAATAATAATTCTTTGAAACAATCTTTATCCATTCGTAAAAAATTTCTATATGAGGGTATATCTTCAAATTTAAGTTCATTATGGACCAAAGATAGTGTTGTTCCCTTTGTCTCTACGCTCTATCCATTTCCGCACCCACAATTTCCTACGTTTTTTTTGTTGCTATCATGTATAACTTTAATTGCTGATCCAACTGTAGCTAAAGCTATTACGAGTTTAAGTTTTTGAGAAATCATAACCACCTACGCGTCTGCACAACAATCGATGATACAAAGTTAATCTATAATAATAAAAAGCAGCACACAAATAAAACACGCATTTATAACTGTCAAACCAAACGATTTAAATGTCATAGATTTTAGAGGTTGGTTACACTGCGTGACTTTTACGATACAAATTCAAATAATAACAAGTTAGCAGTGTCCACGGACTTTGCAAGAATTCTTTACAAGTTACTTGTAAAGAATTTCTTGTTAGTGTCCATCGGCCTCCCTAATCGGTTTGGTTGTCCTCACAATATTCCTTCCTTTTGTTATATCCTATAGTATACGTATGCATATGTATTGCGCAGGGGCGTGTTTTCTATGTACGCTAGGGAACCACAGCTTCCCCTAGAACAAATTAATTTTTTAAGAATTCATTGAGTAATATTAATAACAAATAAGTACATTAATTACGTTACTATATTTTGCATAAATTCTTATATTTGCTCAAAAATCGTAAGTTTTTTATGCAACCCGTTATACGTATACGGCGTACGTATACTATATACTATACGCAGAATGTAGTAGTAGGTATATGCTTTGTACGCTGTCTTCGAGTAGCTTCTCGCTGCCTTGACAAAACTATATGCGCATTGCGCAAACGTTTACGTTTGGCGTGTCCAGATATCTGTTTATGAGTTATTATTGTGGCGTTTCAACAGTTTTTTCGCATATATTTCAAAATATTTATACATACGCGTATGGAGACATTAATTGTGATTAATTTTGACAGAAGTGATACATTATCTCGTTTATTTTATTGGCCGTGTTTACTCTTTTGTAGAGAAAAAATTTATGGAATAAAAACGGATTTTCAGATTTAAATAACCTTCACAAATTAATAAAAAGGCATTCAAGTACTACAACCCACATTGAATCAATTATTAAAGAAAAACTTTCGGTAAAATTAGAATTGAGCATGCTTTAGACGATCAATTGAGGAAAAGTCATGAGCAACATAATTTGGAGGTTAGAAAATATCGAGAGATACTAAAACGATTCATAGATATTGTGTGTTTTCTCGGAGAACACGAATTTGGTTTTCGGGGTCACAATGAGTCTGAAATCTCTTCAAATAAAGGCAATTATATGGATTTGGTTAATTTATTGGCAAAATATGACGCAACTTTAAATTTTCATTTAGAAAATTCAACTGTTTTTAAAGGGACGTCTAATATTATACAGAATGAATTAATTTCCTGCATAGGATGCACTGTATATCGAAAAATAAAATCCGAAATTGATGAAGCGTCATTCGTCGCATTAATATTAGATGAAAGCACTGATGTTGCTAATATTAGTCAATTATCTAAAGTAATTCGTTATGTTACAAAAAAGGGTGACATAAAAGAACGATTTTTAGGATTCCTCAATATTTCATCACAGAGAACAGCGGCTGCTCTTCATACTGAAGTTCAAGAAATTGTTGACGAACTTGGTTGCGCTACTAAACTGATCGCACAAAGCTATGATGGAACAGCAGTGATGGCTGGTGAATTTGGAGGCTTACAAGCTAAAGTAAAAGAAAACTATCCGAATGCTCTTTTTATACACTGTATGGCACACCGTTTAAATTTAGTTTTACAGCAGTCTGTTAGCAGTATAAAGGAATGCAAGGCATTTTTTTCCAAGTTGAGTGGCTTAGCATCCTTTTTTCTAAGTCTTCAAAACGAACCAATGCTCTTGACATGGAGGTTCACAAAAGACTTCCAAGGGTCGCTCCTACTCGACGGAATTATAATTCGAGACTTGTGCAAACTGTGTTTGAATATCGGCAGCCTTTAATAGACCTGTTTGAAAATATTTTGATTCATCAGGAAGACTGGGACAATGAAACCATAATTTATTCCAGGGGATATTATCTTTTTAAAAACAGATAAGAATTTTAATTTACTAATTATAGTTTTCTCAGAAATATTTCCTTTTTGCGACAATGTATATGCCGTCCTTCAAAACAAAACAAATAATATAAACTTCTGCGTAAAAAGATTCAAGAATTTCAGTCCATCTTATTATCAAAGAGAGAAAATTTCGAAGATATTTGGAATAAATTTCAACACCTTGACCTTCACAGTGAGCCGCAAAGTAAACGAGTTCGTTCTGATGTGGTAGGAGATGAGAAAGCTGGTTACCGTAGATTATTTTTGAAATAATGGACAATATTTCGACACACATAGACACGCGATTTAAAAATTTTAATGACATGAAGTTTCTGGAATGAATTAATTTTAATGGTGTTAGTGCAATTCCGGAAGGTGCTTTAGAGTCTCTAAAACGTAATTATTCACAGTACTTTGATTTTGTTGCGTTGCGATCTGAACTGACAGTAATATATAATTCTTTCGAGGGAATCGACAAAAATAGTGTTAGTGACATGTGGAAGTCTATTAAAGATTGTGGACTCGATAAAGCTTGCTCAGAAGTTATGAAACTTTGTGAACTAGGCTTAACTATTCCAGCCACCACTGTGTCAACAGAGCGTAGTTTTTCGGCTTTGAAAAGAATTAAAAATTTTAGTAGAAATTCTACCGGGCAGGAAAGACTTTCTAATTTAGCCTTATTATCCATAGAAAAGGAACTAATTCAAGAAATGTCAACTGATCCACGGTTTTATGATGACATCATCGACGAATTTGCTAAGACAACTAGGCGTATTCCTCTTCATTTTAAATAGGGTACGATTTTCATTTTAACAGCTTCCCCATACGTAAAAGTCACGACACGCTCCTGGTATTACGTATGAAAAATGGGTTAAGGTACTAACCCATTTTTGGCCGACCGGTGATTATAATCACCAGTATTTTTACTTTTTAAAATATTTTTTTCATTCAGTTATTTACGGTATTATTTTGCTTTTGTCAACACAGTTTAACACTAATTTGGTTCATAAATTATTTATTTTGAGACTTATAGAAATTAGTAAATAAAGGTCATCCAAATACAGAGAGATGATGTACCGACATTCTATTGCTACCTTCTTTCCTTCAAAATTGTCAACTTGCTGGCATCGTCTGACTTTTTAAGATGATAGCAAGGGCTTGTAGTAAAGGTGGATTAAAACAATAGTGTCGATACGGACGGTGGAAACAAAAAAGTCGAAGCCGGGCCTGACGTAGCTCAGCGGGGACGGTCGTGCGGTCAAATGACTGATGGTCAGACGCAAATAAATTGTAAAAAAAAGAAAGGGCGCCACCAGAGTTTACTTTAATTTAGCGGTCTGAAACGACAGATAGCGTGTATCCCTCTGGAAGATGCATCAGATCAATATCGATACTAATGCTTGCAATATCCAATAATCAAACATAAGAATGTAAAAGTTAGATATAGCTCTCGATATTACATTTAGATGTCGCCACTTGCTGTGCACCGTGTGCACATATAGAGTGAGGTTGTTGTACGAACGACGCAGTAACATGCGCAGTAATTAATTAATTATAGTTGTAGTATATTTAAAACGAATTAGATAAACCGTTAAAAACCGTTAGTCGTTTCTGACTTCTCAGTCAAGCTAGACCAAATTTGAAGTATGCAACCACAAGATATATCATCAGTAGGTGTGTCCTATGCCACCTTCGAGCGGTATGGATGTGGTGTGCTACCGTCGAAGGAGGAGAGGATGCGGAGGTACATTGAGGCGTTCAAATTCTACGGGATATTGCCGCGGGATGAAGAAAATCTGGATCGTCGATGTCATACGTGCGGGTATACACTTTTTCGCGGAAAGTGCGCTCAGAGAAAACTCGGGTTCATCTTTCGCTGTCGCAATCCGGCAGGGGAACATCGGTTCAGTGCGGTGAAGAATACATTTTTGGAACAATGTATGTTAGATAGTTTGGCAGAAAAAATGCTCCCAATCATATACTCTTCGGTGGAAAACAAACCGGTCGTGAGCGCAATTGCAGAGTGTGGAAGTAGTGCGTCAACAGTGGTGGCGTGGTACAAGTACTGTCGGATGGTCGCGAGGAGGGTGGCGTGGCACGATATTCGAAGGTTGGGTGGTGCGCGAGACGTGGTGGAAGTGGACGAAAGCCATCTATTTACAAGGAAGTACAATCGGGGAAGACTTACTAGGGCGGAAAGGGAATCTATTTGGGTGTTCGGGGGCATCAGTCGTACTACGAAGAACATTTTAGGGGTACTCGTGGCGGATCGTACGGCGGAAACACTAGAAGAAAAATTACAAGAGTTCGGGGACGAAGAGTCGTGTTTGTGTACCGACGGTTGGCGCGGGTATGCACACTGTAGCAACCTTTTAGTGAACATTTCGAAATCGTGCATCGGGATAATTTTGTGAATCCTCCGCGCCAAGAAGACCCCTTCTGGATTCCGGATGGACGTTACAACGACGAATGTTTGACTACACACAGTGGGCCCCCTCCGCGCGCGAACGTTAGACCGTTTCGGGCCCACACCCAAACCATCGAAAGAAGCTGGAGAGAGCTGAAAGCGCTAATCAAATCTTCGCATTCCAGTAACAACGAAATGGATAATTATATCGGGAGTGGATGTATCGGCAGAATATTTTGAAGCATTATGCAATACCATCGAGAAGATTTGACCGGTTTGTGAGTGATATAGTGCGGGTTTACCCTGGTGCGGGACGTCGTGGCATTGCGGATACAGTGCCGGAAGAGTGCGACTGTGAAGAGTGCGGTTAAATGTCGTATGTGCGGATCGTGGTGACGTACGGTTTCGGAATCGCGTAACATTTTTCACATGTTAATTACCTTTTATTTTCTGTATAGCTCTATTTCCATTTACCGAAAAGAATTGTATGTTTCTTTTACTTACTTCTATTTTTCCAACACTGTATATATGCATGCATACATTACTTTATATTACTGTTTTATTGTTCTTCGCGTCTTACATCGTTAGGTAGCAATGAAATTGTTTATTACCACTCGGATAATTCCGCATAAAGTGGACCGCTTTTATAGATCCCTTACACTTGAACTCTATTGTTTAAAATGAAAGTTTAGATGGGTGGCTGATCTTGGTACCAAATGATCTGGCCCACTTCATTTGGAATTATCCATTTGTTAAAGTACTAGTATTCGTACGTATACTATAGGATATAACAAAAGGAAGGAATATTGTGAGGACAACCAAACCGATTACGGTTTATTAACATGTACACTATCGTCCATAAGTTTGGAAGCAAGGTGAAATTCCTTTAAAATTATACAACTGTTACGCATATCGTGAAATCGTTAATCCCTATTGTAAATTATTCTATGCAATTATAAAATCGTTACTCATAATCCGTAAATTCCAAACATTTAGGTACAAATTTCACCCGAATACGTTTTATTGCTCTTTTCCAAGAGTACAGCTATTATTTGGCGATGATGAGTAGGACACCTGCAGTAATTGCTTTCGGTCAAACGGTTTAGTATTACTTCAGTAATCGTTGAGTGCGTGTGGTAGAAGTATTAAAACTTTTGTGTCGTATCGGTTTCCTTTGCGGAATTAGTGTTTTGAATTCAGTGCGGAATTAAAACAATTTGGTGAAGTACTGAGCGTAAAAATGCCAAAACGCAAACAGTTGACTGCAGAACAACGTTGTACGATTTGTACTCTCCGCGGCGAAGGATATACCGAAAGAGAAATTTCACAACGGTTGGGAATTTCACCGAAGGGTGTGCATTATACCTTGGCCCGGAGAAGAGAGACCGGGTAAAATCTTGATAGGAGACGAAGTGGGCGGCCACGGGTGACTTCTGCAGCTGATGACAGATTCATTGTAACAACTTCTAAACGAGATCGACGTCTAATAGCACTGGACATCGCATCGCGCGTCAATACGCAACGAGAAACAAATGTTTCTGTTACCACCGTCAAGAGACGGTTATTGGCAGCTGGTTTAAGGGGGTGCGTCGGCCGCAAAAAACCGTTTTTGAAACATGTGCATAAGCAGAAAAGGCTAACTTGGGCAAGAGAACATGCAAACTGGTCACTGGAGGATTGGAAGACAGTGTTATGGACCGACGAATCTAAATTTGAACTATTCGGTACGAAACGGAGAGTTTTTGTTCGTCGGCGACCCGGGGAAAGAGTCAGTGAGGCCTGTTTAGTGCCGTCTGTTAAACACGGAGGTGGTAGTGTTATGGTTTGGGGTTGTTTTGCTGGAAGAACGACGGGTGATTTAGTAAAAATTAGTGGTACAATGCGGAAAGAAGAGTATTTGAATATTCTGCAGAATCATGGTTTTCCGTCTGGAAGCAGTCTTGTTGGCGAGCCGTTTGTGTTTCAGCAAGATAATGACCCCAAACATACGGCTCGAATCTGCAAGAACTTTTTAGAGGAGAAAGCAGCATTAAATCAACTAAAGTTAATGGTTTGGCCTCCTCAAAGTCCGGATTTGTCCCCTATTGAGCTCTTGTGGGATGAACTTGATCGAAGGGCTAGACAGCAACAGCCTCAAAACACCCAACAGCTATGGGAATATTTACGGACCGCATGGCAACAAATTGACGAGAACTGCCTTGAAAAATTGCTTCGAAGAATGCCAAAAATTTGTGGAGCAGTTATTAAAGCTAAAAGGTGGTCATATAGACGAAAATAGACTTACTACCTAATATATTATTATATTTTTGAATAAATTTACTGTTTATGGATGATAGTGACGTATGTTACATACATTCATTAATAATCACAATAAAAATTTACTTTATCTGTTTTTTTTTTGTAAAATCCGTTGTTGGCGTCGGCTTCCAAACTTTTGGACGGTAGTGTATATCCCCTGAAGCGACAGACCAGACGCATGCGTAAAACCTCGACTTCCAGCAATCAGAAAGGGACGGCAGGTTGTTTTAAATAATTTACATATTCTAGATTTTTTCTCGTCATAACTGGTAACTAAGTTTCACACCATTTATATCCTGTAGACTTTGCCTGTTAAACTAATACCGCGTCATCAAGTCTCGTTGCCATTGATGGTAAATGAAAATAAGTGAACATGGAATTTACCGACACAACGTATAATATATCTTGATCGCTTTGCATTCTCTCCCAGTATTTCTGTCTTCCGTTACGCTCTGTATACACTCACCTCTTTTTTTACACGGTAGATACGTTCCTTAGAAAAGAGTGCAAAAGAAGTAATAATGAAATCCATATTACATGAGTATTTATAAAACAAAAACAATTCATTTTATTACAAAAAAATTAAAACTAGTGTACAGTGAAAATTCAATCCATCAGTACAAAACATATAAAAATTCAAATTGAAATTAGAAATAAAAATCAATTTTGCAACTATTCATCGCTACTTGATAACAAGCGTGCACGTTTATGACGGACTAGGCCAAAAATGTTATCATCAGTAGATACATACACCCTCTATCCCAAAAGTAACCGCAATGCGTCTATAAATCAGAAACCAGTGGCGTCATCTCTTGATAGTTGATTGATTATTGTAGTGGGACTCTTCCTTACCAACCTGACAAATTTTCATGACATTTGGTGCATAGTCAGCTGATACATCACGCATCCTGTGAGAGTGTTTTTCGTAAACGGTCAGAAAATGAGTCACGAACAACGAGTCAATATTAAGTTTTGTTTTAAACTTGGAAAAACTGCAACCGAGACGTATGAAATGCTGCAAATTGTTTATGGCGACGATTGTTTGTCGAAGAGGCAAGTGTTCCAGTGGCATCGACGATTTCGTAAAGGCAGAGAAGATGTTAACGATGACGAAAGAGCCGGTCGTCCTTCGACAACTTTGGCCGAGGCAAATGTGGAAAAAGTGCGCGAATTTGTGAAAATTTCGAAGAAATCGTCAGTGAGATTTATGGAAATGGAGCTTGGCATCCCTAAAACAACTATTCAGCGCATTTTGACTGAAACCCTTGGTTTGAAGAAAGTCAATTCGAAGTTTGTTCCGCACAAATTGACCGACGACCAAAAAACGCTTCGAATCGAACACTCCAAAGACATTATTGCACGAGCCCGTGCAGATGAAAACTTCTTGAAAACGATTGTGACTGGTGACGAGACGTGGTGCTTTCAATACGAACCAGAAAGCAAACGTCAAAGCGCAGAGTGGAGGTCACCAGAAGAAGGAAATCCGAAAAAATCACGAATGGAGAAGTCGAAAATCAAGTCAATGCTGATTTCATTCTACGATTCGAAGGGAATTATCCATAAGGAGTTCGTTCCATACGGCTCAACGGTTAATGGTGCATATTACCTCGATGTTATGAGGCGTTTGCTGGGTCGCATTCGTCGTGTTCGGCCCGAATATCGCGAGCCAGGCAGCTGGAGATTACTGCACGATAACGCACCGTGTCATCGAGCAACGATTGTCACCGATTTTTTGGCGAAAAATGAAATATATTCGATACAGCACCCACCGTAGTCGCCTGATCTGTCCCCATGCGATTATTTCCTGTTCCCTCGTCTTCATTTGAAGCAGAAAGGAGTTCGTTATGCATCTGTAGACGCCATTCAAAGATCGACGACCGGCATCCTAAAGGCCATCCCAGAGATCGACATGAAAAAGTCGTTTGAAGCACTCGTTGACCGTGCAAATCGATGTATTGTAGCACATGGAGAATATTTCGAATAAATACAATGATTTTTGTGGACATAACATACATATTTCGAACTATTGCGGTTACTTTTGGGACAGAGGGTGTATGTCAGATATGTCTATACTCGACTCGCCGAACAAATGCAGTAGTAAATTATGGCAACAATGTGTGTTTAATAGGTCACATAACCAATAACGTTTGTAATTGGTCGATCAGGGTGGCCGCTTACAATAGAATAAAAATCGAGCCCATATTGCATTTGGAATATTAGATTTTATTAGCTTTCTTTGTAAATGATCCATTATCTATTATATTTCATAAACCAGTGTTTCTGAAGACTTTTATCGATCGTTCTAGTGCACCAGTAATACATTATTGTTTTGTAGGTTATACATTATTTCTTGCTATATTCTCGTATATACTTACATTATGGAAAACTCACCTCCTAAGAAGACAGTTTCAAAACATTTTACGGTAGAAGATAAACAGAAGGTTTTGAATATATTTAAAACATTTCAAGAAAAGCCTAGCACTTCTAAAATTGTTAGTGTTGAAATGACAGCCAAAGCAGCAGGTATCTTTCCAAAAACGATAACCAAATCATAGTAACTATTATAGTATCTTTTACAGGAATTACTGAACGCAGTGTTTACAATATTGTGAAAGAATATAACACTAATCACGAATTACAACCACCAAAAAATATCATAGAAAAAGGGCTGTTTTAGATATGGTGGATGATGAAATGAAAAATGCTATACGAAGAATTGTACATTCATTCTTTTTTAAAATGAACCTCCAACAGTTCAAAAAGTTCTCACAGTGATAAATGAAAGAGATGACATTCCTAATTTCAAGATTACGACTCTCAGATCATTATTAAAGGTACTAAACTTTCGGTACAAATATTTATTACTTTAAATTCTATATACTAATCATAAGATAATTATGTTTGTAGTTATAATAAGCGAGCTCGAAATAGTATTTTAAAAGAAAAAGATGACATTATTACCTGGAGACGGAAATACCTTCGTGAAATTAAGAAATATCGTGAAAATGGTACCCCGATATATTACTTGGATGAAACTTGGGTAAATGCTGGACATACTGTAAATAAAGTATGGACAGATATGTCTGTTGTCACTGCAAGACAAGCATTTATAGAAGATTTAAGTACAGGTCTTAAAAATCCTTCAGGCAAAGGCAAAAGATTTATAATTGCACACATTGGCTCGGATGAAGGATTTGTAGAAAATGGTTTACTCCTCTTTGAATCAAAGAGTACAGGAGATTATCATGAAGACATGAACGCAGAAAGGTTTGAAGAGTGGATGAGATGTATTCTCCCAATTTAAAAGAAAATTGCGTTATAATTTTTGACAATGCTCCGTACCATAGTCGTAAATTGAATAAGCCACCTACAACTAATAGTCGCAAATTAGAAATGCAAAACTGGATGAGGGAAAATAGTATTGCATATGAAGAAAACATGGTAAAAGCAGAATTGTTAGCTTTAATTAAAGAACATTTATCTGGCCCTCCGAAATATGCTGTTAATGAATTAATAGAAAACACTAATAGAAAGGTACTTAGACTTCCCCCTTATCACTGTGAATTAAACCCGATTGAACTAATATGGGCACAAGTGAAGGGGTATGTTGCGAGACATAACACCACATTTAAATTGGCAGACGTGAAAGAATTATTTCAACGAGGTATTGACAATATTTCTGTTGAAAATTGGCAAAATGCTATTAAACATGTTATTCAAACAGAGAAGGAAATGTGGGAACTTGACAATCTCATAGATATACACATAGAGCCGCTAATCATTACAATGAATGATGATTCGTCTACATCATCTAATAGCGAAGAAGATACATGTTAAGAACGTTTTAGTGTGTCATAATTAATTCCTTTACTGTATTAAATTTTTGTAATATGTATAAAATTTATTATTTTTGATTATACCTATTTGTACAGTGAGTTAATTTTTTAGCATACTGTTTCTTATATAAATACGTACCAAAAAAAAAAAAAATATTAATTATTTGTTTCCTTATTTTGTATTTATATATTACATAGATCTTCTTAAAACCATTTTGTATTTTTTATTTACTATATATAATTCTATATATTGGAGATGCATAATTTAATTTAACAAAACATACTTGAAGAAATAAGAAAATTATTTTAGTACTTATTTTGCAATTTTTATTTATGTCAAATACAAAATGAGGTTATTATTTTGATATGTTTACATGTGATTTATGATGTGTAAGTCGGACATTTGCATTGCAAGGTTGCCATAATTTGCTACTGCATCTGTTCGGCGAGTCGAGTATAGCACAACTACCGGGTTTGATTCAAATGAAGAATTTCATTTGTTATTAACTGCACATCTATGGGCATAAACCGACCGACGGTTACTTATGTATACCGGGGCTTGGTTTGTTAGAAAGGTGGTACCGGCAGTGCCGCACCGCATAAAAGTAGGTAGGTAATATACATTAGTTACAGCTACCTTTACTGTCGTTTTGATGGCCACTGTGCCAGTAGGGAACCGCCCCGGTAAGATGCGTAAAATTGCAACATGAGCAAAGCTTCTATTATCGATTCATTCAGCCATCCACGCTGTTGTGAATACGTTGTCGTATACTTCGAAACTGATCGTTTGACATCCATTCAAGTAAGATTTCCAAATGTCAGATATTCCTTTTCCTCATCTGTGCACCCTTGATTTTCAGTTATATACCGAACCTTTTGTAAATCGGAATTTTTCTTTAAAATTGCACAAAATTTTTGAGAACCATCGACTCCTATAGTGTTCTTCAAGTTTTCTATAGCGGCTTGTAAACTGTTAATGCAATTCAATACGTCTCGTGTAGATAAGTGACTGTTTTCTAATTGTTCGTTCAATAGCTTGTGCAACTTCAGAATAGTTGATGGCTATTTCATCTATTTGTTGTTGAACGTCCGAATTGGAAAAAAGTTGCTGACTATCTGGGACTGTTACAAGTCATTTGAATCAATTTTCAAAACGACCTTGTTCACGTGTGAACAATATTTCTGATAGTCAGATGCTGCCTGGAGCCATGTTCCCCATCGCGTTATTACAGGCTGAGGTGGTGCTGGACACAACTTTTGGAATACACGGATGTGTTTGGGAGATTTGATGAGCACTTTTTTGGTACATCCTATTAACTTATCCACCATCGGATACTTCTTTTGAATGGTTTCTCTTACGAGAGGCCATCCGTGTATAAGACAGCTTTCTGAATCCTTTTACTAGATAACAATGAAGTTGGTGAACCATCACATTTAAAAGAACGGGCTACAACATGAATGACGCTATGTTTCTGAGCATTCGTCTTTTATACATTCCTTTACTGTGTCTTGAATCCGTGGCAAATTGTATCGTAATTTGCAACGTCCATGAGGTAACGTATTTAGCCCAAAATAGACGAAAGTTTTCATTAGATACTAGATGTTGTGGCATGGTGCGATATGTTGCAAGCAAGTTTTCAAAAAACCTATTCGCCGTGGGAATACATGACGATAAATTAGCAATTGATTGGGATTTGCGGCCGCTTCAAAGGCAAAGTATACATGCAACCCAAACCAAATAAATACGGTATAAAAAATCAGGCCTTTGTAGATTCAAAAACTTTATTTGATGAATTTCGAATTTTATTCCGGCAAACAGCCTGAGGGTCCTTACCAAGTCTCGAACAGTCCTAATGATATAGTAAAACGTCTTTTACATCCGATAAAAGAAAGTTACCGACATGTTACCACAGACAATTGGTGCACGAGCGTCACACCCTCAAATGAATTGTTGGACCCACCTTATAAGTTCACGTTAAAGACAAACAATCCAGATATCCCTCAGGCCTTTCTGCCAAACAAGGCCAGAACTCAATCAAGCTTCCTCTTCGGTTTTCAAAAAAATATTACCATGGTTTCGTATGTTCCAAAACCAAATAAAGCTGTTGTGTTGTTGTCTTCTATGCACCACGGAGCTGATATCGAACCAACTTGAGGTGACTTGTGGAAACGAAGTAATAACGTGATGATCCGAGTGAAGCAGGAGGAATGCAGGTTAAATCTTTATAATAACGTGATAAATGAGCGCTGATGTGCACCCGGATTGTGAGGTGAGCGTGGTGAGTCAAAATGCACTACGTCCTCCACGGTGCAATTTTGGCAAGGCACTGCGCGCCAATATTTCAAAAATGTCGGAATATAAACAGTTTTATGTTAGAGTTCTAAGAGTGTGGAAGTTGTTGAATTAGTTTAGTGTGCTTTTTTCGAAAGTAACTATAGAGGTATTTAGAAATTTATTATGTTAGAGAGATGCTTTCATCTAAACAAGAAAACAAGCATTTTTTGTACGTAAATGTGTTATGGTTGTCGAGATAGTTTTCGGGCCATTTCCATCTGATAGTATTCAGAAAATTGGCTACCATTCTCTAATTCCCCGCACCTTCAACCAGAATACAATAGAAAACTTCTTTTGTTGTAGCCGAAGCCACGGTGTTCGCAACACTAATCCGACGTGTACAAGTTTCACTAATTCCTTCAAGACATTAGTAATTAATAACTTTGAATCAACAAAATCTGTATCGTCCAATTGTGAAAATGATTTATCCAGAGATGTGCTCCACAATCTGCATTTTTCATTTCAGAAAGTGAGATAGCTCGAGAACCGTACCCCGAAACAACCCTTTCCAACGACTTAACAGTAAACAAATCAACGTTTCTTACCTGATCGTACACATACAACATCTGCTGAACGTTGTTTTCTCTGCAAATGTAGTTCCAAACAGTTCTACGATATCGATCAAATGTTGAAAAAAAGTGATGAGAGAAAATTTAGAATTCGCCATTTCGTCGTTACATACATGGATTCGATTCTTTGAGTGCCTATTGCATACAAATTAGATGTGAAGAGCTGACAATGTCGTAAAGATGACAAAATGAAAGTGGAAGCTCAAAAAAGAATATTCATATTGGTTTCCGACAGCAATTAGGACTCTTAGTACATGCTCCAAAACAGGGATATTGGAGTACTAATGACGGCAATACAGCACGCCGTTTCTTCGAAAATTCTGGAGTCTCAGCGTCCATTACGGGAATAGACAAAAATCTGATTGACAGGTTCCATGTGATGCTTCAGGTCATTTTGTGTGGGTTTAATATAAACATTGTAAAGTTTGAAGAGTACGCTTTGTCACATGCGCGAAGATTCGTTGAATTGTATCCATGGTACTACATGCGTACTAGTGTACATAAAATTTTAATACATGTGTCGCAAATCATAGAGTCATCCTCTTGCTGCCTATAGGACAAATGTCTGAAGAGGTCCAGGAATCTTGTAATCTATATACAGTCGACGCCGGCTAAAATGGACTCGGTTAAAGTGGACTTTCGCTATAATGGAAAAACATAAAATCCAATTCGATTTATTTCCAAGTAAAGATATAATTAAAAATTTCCAAGAAAATATTTAATAGACGCATAAAATTCAATTCGAATTATTCCAAGTAATGCTATAATTATAAATTTCCAAGTAAAATACATACGGATTTGTACATTATTCTGTAACTTGTTCCTTCAGTTTAAAATTGTTCTCATCGGTGTTCGGTGGTGTTAGAGTTCGGTTTTAAAAGGGTTAAGCGAAAAATGTTATCATTAGAAACAAAAGTGAAAATTATACGGGCAGTTGAAAGCGGTATTAAACAAAGTGAAGTAGGTAAGCGTTTTGAGATAAATAAACAGACAGTTAGTGCAATAATAAAAACAAAAGACAAAATTTTGGATGATTTTAAAAAGTGTAGACCAGAGACAAAGAAGGTAAAAAAATTGAAAGGCAAGATGTCGATACTGTACTATTGAATTGGTTTACTGCGAAGCATGGAATGGGCTTTCCGATCAACGGTCACATTTTAAAAGAAAAGGCAAATCAGCTTGCAAAGATGTTAGAGCCTAATTCAAACTTTGAATGCAGCGATGGTTGGATTCATCGATTCAAACAGCGACATAACATAACCATTGGCAAGATCAGTGGGGAAGCTGGCGCTGTTTCTGAAAACGTAACCGAATCGTGGCTAACGCAAGAGTGGCCTAAATTGTGTGACGAATACAAACAGGAAGACATTTTTAATGCCGATGAAACGGGCCTTTTTATGAACTTTTGCCGTCGCAGACGTATAAATTTAAGGGTGAAAAATGTATTGGGGGAAAACAATCGAAAAAACGCATTACCATAATTCTGTGTGCAAACATGAACGGCTCTGAAAAAGAAAGTTGTTGGTCATAGGAAAAGCTATGAAACCCAGATGTTTTAAAAATGTATCGAGACTACCTGTGAAATATAAAAGCAACAGGAAATCTTGGATGACATCCATCATATTTGAGGAAGAGATGACAGATTGGGATCGAGAGCTACAGAGATCTAACCGCAAAATTTTACTGCTGGTTGATAATTGTCCTGCCCATCCAAAATTAGAAAATTTAAAAACATTAGACTTGTGTTTTTACCACCAAACGTTACGGCCATCCTCCAGCCCATGGACCAGGGTGTTATCAGAACATTTAAGGCACACTACCGAAAACTTTTATTACTAGACATAGTGCAGGCCCTGGACAATGAGAAAGAACCATCTACGACACTTCTTGATGGAATTCAGCTTGCATCAAAGGCATGGAAGCGAGTATCAGCTGCCTGTATTAGAAATTGTTATCGCCATGCTAATATCTCGGATTGTCATAATTTTGAGGAAGA
This sequence comes from Chrysina gloriosa, assembly GCA_038088585.1. Classification (NCBI taxonomy): domain Eukaryota; kingdom Metazoa; phylum Arthropoda; class Insecta; order Coleoptera; family Scarabaeidae; genus Chrysina; species Chrysina gloriosa. The sequence goes on along the minus strand of CM076093.1, from coordinate 38,675,451 downwards.
GGTGAGTTGAATTTTATTTTTACATATGTATACATATGCAATCTAAAATAAAAATTTTGTTGTTTCAGGATAATGTACCTATCGCTACTTGGCTAAAAAACAATAATATAACGGAGTATGTTAAAGGTCTAGAAAATGTGGAGGACTTTATTCAAATTGACCGCGATCTTATCACCTACGAAGTACCAGACGAGGTCGGTCTCGTAGAGCACTTTAGAAGGGAACAAGCAACAAACAGTGGTGTAGAAGACGAAGGAGAAGCCTCAGATGACGAAGAGCCAAGATCTGTTCCATCAGCTGCTGATGTGTTACAACACATTAAAGAAATTGCGTTCTACTTGGAAAACATTGGTGATAACGCATCATTGATCCTTGCTGAAAAACTAGAACAAAACCTTGAAACTAACTTTCTTAAAAATAGAAACAAGCAGTGTAAAATAACAGATTTTTTTTATTAATAAATAATACTTCTTAATCTAAACCTTATATGTTATTTCATTTTAAACTTTCTTTTGTGCAAATGTTATGGCCTTCTTGTGTAATGGACTTCTTTTAAAATGGACTAAAAATCATGGTTCCCGCAAGTCCATCTTAGCCGGCGTCGACTGTATATATAAAAGAGAGTAACGTTAGTTACTACGCTTATAACTCAAGAACGCCTGGACCGATTTCGATGATTCGCACCAATTCGAACTGGTCTCCGGCCAAACAAGAAGAATACCCCAGAAAATTCCCGAAAAAAATTATCAAGAAAATTCATTTTTCCATACATTTTGTATGGAGTGATTTTACAACGCCATCTTCATGATGGATGACGTTTATGTTGACGTTACGTTGTTACAATTTTTTCTTTTGGACAATTTTTTGCGACAATTGTTTTTCCACCAAATTTGTTTGACAATTGTTTTTGTAGCAATTTTTTTTATCACACATTAAAAACGAATCTGATTTCAAATGCTGGTACCGGTATTGCCAATAGATGGCGTTGTGTGCATACACTTTTGACAGCTGATTCATTTGGACAGTCTTTCCATGCATGCTATTGTGTTGTGCAAGCGTGTGTTGCGATTTATCAGCATTTTTTCAAAAGTGATTTCATAGAGGTGAGTTCAGTTTGATGAAGTGCACATTGTAAATGGTTATGTTCTTTGTGATTGCGTGCGCATCGATAATCAATCCAAACGTTAATTTCCAATTGTGCAATGTATTTTTAGGTGGATTACTTTGAAAATCAATTCGAATTCGCTGTTCATTTCATTCTGATTGATCATTTTGGTGTGGAATTCTATTTTCAAATGTTAAGTTCCCAACGAAGGTCTTTATTTTGGGAGGTTATGATATTTGAGCACATGTTTGCCTCCATGTTTATTTTTGTGAGGTCATGACAACTGTGCACATGTATGTATTGATAATTCCAGTACTTCAATGAGGGGAAATACAATTCAAAATCGACCCGACCGCAACCCATCCAGCCAATATTTCAAAACAAAGATTCAATTGCAATGGGCAATTGACCACGTATTTTCTGCAATTTGAAATGACGCAGGGCAACGCCTGGGATACGAAGTTCGCCGGGTCCACTATAATCAATAACACTAACATTCTCTTAATTATGTATATTCTTTTTATCATTTAATAGTTCATTTATTATTCACATTTTTAATATTTTTTTCAAATAAATATGAATTACCTACACCTATCTCCTTTAAATATTATCATGTACCTGTGTTTTAAACACACCCGTAACAATAAAACATTAAATATCTAAATCAATACTTTTCTAGGCAGAACGAAGTCTGCCTGGTCAGCTATTTAAATATAAATAAAATTTGAAGGCAAAACAACGTTTGCCGGGTCAGCTAGTAAATTTATAAAAAAGTTTAGGCAACATTTCAGCCGAAAATGTAGCGGTATTAAAAATATGGAGAACGTTTTTCGTAGACTATTAGTTACGTCTAATCCTTTTAGTTCAAGCCTGCGAAAACTGCATGCAAAGGAAATCAGATTGTCGCTTGAGGCAATTGAATTATTGCAAGAACCTTCGATTGAAATTACGAATATACCAGGTTCATCGACAAGTGAAGTAGATTGCAGTGATTGCAGATTACGAAAGTGATTGAATGATAGTTGGTGCTATATTATTAAGAGTATGATAAATATAACTGTTTTATGAATAAATTGGCCTTCTAGATTATAACTTTATTGTAGTTCATTTAAATTGAGTATCACTCCCGAATCTTTGTATTATTCCTATCAATACTAGGCAGAAATTCGTACTCTGAAAGTCCTAAACCTCTATCCGCCATTTTCTACCCACCATTTCCACCAAATTCGCAATACGCAACCTCAAAAGCCTCCGAGCCAAAAAAAAAAAACATAGACAAATGATAATATTTTCGAATTATGGCCAGCTTTGGAATTGTTGACTACTCTAAAGAATTTAAAGATACCTGCTTCTATTGTAAACGTAAATGACGCCGAATGTTATACAACCATTATGAATTCGTCGGATCAAGGTCATGCAGTCAATTTTTATGAACTAATGTCGATGATTTCGACGAAATTCAAGCAATTCCTGAAGATCGTGTCAATAGTAATAAGAAAAATATTCTAAACAAAAATATAAGAAAACTCCGTGAAGATCACATGAACGATGAAGAAAGAAAAGTAATAAAAACACTGTTCTGAATATAAAGATATGTTATAATGAAAACTGGCGCTAACATTCAACAACTCTATCAAATATAAAATCAAATATTTAATTGATATTTTTCTCCCATTAAACGTCATTGACTGAACTTAAATAAAGAAGCTAACACCCCCAGGGTAACTAAGTCTTTAAAAGGTGGCATGCGTGGTAGCGGAAAAGTATAAATAGAACCCAAAATTAACCAAAATGTCATTTGAACACCCGACGTCCATGACTCAAACCCAACAGTTAATGTAAATTTTGATAATTGTTTTTAATTGTAATTATTTAGCAATGATTATGGCAATTAACCATGTGAATATTATTATAAATGTACATTATTACAGCACTCTACCATACAGTATCCAACGGATTAGCAGAATGATATGTTCAAACGTTTAAACAAACAACCCGAGGAATTAAATGCGACGATATTAAGGTAGGATTGGCACAGTTTTTATTACAATATAGACACTATCACAAAATTTTTGCACATTGTGAGAGTGGCTACTAGGGACTACAGTCAACAGGAAAAATTGAAGAATTAAAGGAGTATTAGGAAAACTAAACTATATAGTTGATTTAGACGACGGCAGAATATGAAGGACACATAGAGAGAACAAATACGGAAAATTGGCAAACATACACCCCAAATATAGATCAGATACTACTACACCAGGATTACAATATCGTGAAAGAAGACATCACTGCTGAGGGAGATAAGAAACTACCTCAAAATGTTCCTCAACCCGAACATAATACCAGTCCTCTCTTGCGCAGATGAAATAGAATTAGGAAAGCACCTAATAGGTTAGATCTCTATCTATATAAATTTCATATAAGGAAGGTTACGCCTATGTATCTGATAGTTGTACATATAGATAGAAGATAGAAGGCATACATAGACTATAACATAGGACAGTATGTAATATACAATGAGAGTTGTCATAAGTATACGGTAGAAAGTAGTGTTATACCAGTAATTACTCATATACTTATTTCCGACCTACATACACAAATACCGCAGTACATAAGCACACTAAAGTACAATAATATATATTCTTTATCATCTTAGAAGTGGAAGAAAGAAGACAGACAGAGCGAACAAACTAGGAACGTAATATAAACTGACCAGAAAAAAACAACATAACCAACTGGCGTGTACCTTGGTTGTTACGAGAACATTGACTGCAAGACGATGGATAAGTTTTAAGCATTTCAACGAAGCGTGAATAAAAGTCCTAATAGTAAAGATAATAGCGATAATGTGATGGTAGTAAATAACCCAAATAGTGACGAAAATGAGAGAAGAATGGATGCACAGGCAAAATGGCGTGAAATTGCTTTATGGAGGAACCGAGACGAAAGGATGATAATCTGATGGAGAAGTTAATAAAGAAGACAACGGAAAAGAGATGATGTAGGGAGTTCGACACACGTGACTATAATGCCAGATATTGTTATCCCCATTTGTTACAGTTTTCTGTTTTAATATTCTATGATCTCTCGTACAACGTGTGGCGTTCGTAATTTTGATTCAATGATACGGCTTGCGCTGTGTTGAACGCGCACGTGGTCTTCATTCAGCTTCTAACGGGCGAGTTGACCAAATTGGTTTGCGTACTTAAGTTTGTTCTGTCTCGTTTTGGGTCTCGTTATCGAGGATTATATACGGAATTCCGACACAGGGAAGGGAATAGTACGGTTAAGGGTATCGTAGAGCTGCCACCCTCAAGCTGGTCGAACTAATCGTCCACTTTGGTTTTCCCTCAATTAGAGGTGAGTCTTTTTTTTTTGTAATTTCGATGCCATAATATTCCTCTTTCACATTGTTATAGGGATCAGGTGTGAGCTAGTGTAAACTAGTAGATATGATGTATGATCTAGTAAAGACTGGTATAATTGGTATAGGCTGGTATAACTATCGTAGGAGCTAGACGCTAGTTTTCCCGACATTATTTTCCTCAAAAGCGAGAACACCCACCATCTTGGGCCACTTCCGTCCGTATACCGAAAACCACGCCATGCAAAGTCGACCACGGAAAACTGCATCACACTAACAAGGGGAGGGCACAACATGTGTCATGGATTTCAAAGACCTTTTGGGATAAGAAAGTATTCGACATCAGTAATCTATAGACCCCCCTTGGCCGCCAACACTCAGCCGTTTTTTGAGAAAAATCGGTTTGAAAAAGTTACGCGCTTTATATAACCGTACCTTTGCACAAATTATCGCCAAGGCAGCGTGGCTCCGTGGATGAGAACCCGATTACCAACCGGACGGTCAGGGTTAGATTCCCGGCAAACAAGTTTTTTTATTTTTTCACTTATCGAAGCCTGTTTCTTCTTCAATAATGCTGTCAATCAATTTACACAATCAGTGGACATTTAAACGCTATACGCCTGTTATTTGTTTGGATGCAAACAAGTAATCATTACCTTTGATTTTGTGTTATATTGATTAATATTTAGAATTATTTTAATTGATAGAGATATTTAAGCAACTAAAACGTAAGTAGCAGAAGCATGGTATATAAAAGTACAAGTTCAAATATAGTTTATCCCCCTTAAACTCATATTACCTTTGTAAATGTCTTATATTCATATGTTGCAGGTTAAGCTTTTGGAATATGGCAATTTACTGTTGGGCACCAAGTTGCAATCACAACAATGTTAGAAAGCAATGCTCTTTCTTTAGGTTTCCTAAAGATATGAAAAACTATCGAAAATGGCTAGCTTTGTTAAGGTACTTTACATGTTAAAATTGTTTAATTTTTTGTAGTATTTAGAGCAGCAATAAAATTACCTAATCGTTTAAATTTAATTTTTATTATTTAATGTACAATATTTTTAGGAGAGATCAAGAATCTACTCCCGATGCTAGAGTATGTAGTTGCCATTTTAAAGATGGTAAGAAAGAGAATGGTCCTGAGCTATATGTTCATAACAAAGACAAATTATTTGGAGACCATTATCTCTCACCAGAAAAGAAAAGATGAGGCGACAGATATCAAATGAAGAGGTAACATATCTTGAATTTGTTCTAGATATTCTTATTTATTTTGTTTGCTTTTAAGAATGTTGCAATAGTAAGTGTAGAACCTCACCCAAGTACATCAAGTATGGAAGCAAGTTTAGTACAAATACCAGGTTGTTCAGCCACAATTGCCATTAAAACTGCACAAACGATAGGAGCTTCAGTTATGCTACAAGCAGAAAATACTTTACTCCAAGCAGAAATTGAACGGAAGGAAGAAATAATGGACAAGCTTAGGTTACATATGTCGTATGAAAATATATGTCAGTCAGACAAGTTAGTCTTAGAATACACTGGACTACCTACAGCGACCATTTTTGAGAATCTCTATTTTCTCATAGAGAAAGTAGAAATCCAATACTATTTAAAGTGGAATGTGGAGAAAATAGAGAGGATAAATCAACTTCTACTGACATTAATGAAATTAAGACAAAATTTTTCACAAATTGACTTGGAATTTAGATTCCAAATATCTGAGGCTACTGTCACAAACAGTGACAACATTTATTCATGTGTTACATGAAGCACTGTATATAAACTTAATGGCAGGTATACCATCTAGAGCCACGGTGGGCAACAGCCGGCTCGCTGTATGATTTGATCCGGCCCGCGAGACATTTTGAAAAACCTAATTTAAAAAAATTAAAATTACACTACTTACTCAAACTCACGGAATCAAGTAAGCGAGCAAGCCGAGTGTCGGCGATCATCAAAGAGTGAGGCGGCAAACATCAAAGCCTTCGATGTTTGCCGCCTCACTGGCGGCGCAACAGAAGATTATTTCTTCTCAACTGATCTACACTAGACGATTCTAGATCATTCCTTCATTTTGCCTATATAAGCGGGTGGATGGCACGAACTTTAGTTCAGTTCTACTTGAGCTACCGAGGTGATAACTTCGACGAGCGATATCCTAGCGAACTGCTAGTGCCATCAATTAGCTTTGAGACTTTGTGTGCATCTTGGGTGCTTTCTAATTATATTTTGTATACGAAAATGATGTCTGGTGGAAAGACACGAAAAGTAGATGCAGAGGGTCGCCAGTTTCAAGAAAAATGGACTAAAGAATTCTTTTTATCTTGCACAATGGTAAGTCTATTTGTTTGCTGTGTAATGAATCCATTTCAGTGATGAAAGAATTCAATATAAAGAGGCATTACTCAACTAAGCATCCTACGCTGCACTCACTGACAGGACAAATAAGAAAAGACAAAATCCAGAAGCTTACTGCAAATTTGGAAAAGCAGCAGCAAATGTTTCATAAACAAAGAACACTACTTGATAATGTTGTGAAAGCTAGTTTTATAGTTAGTTCAAAATTGGCAAAGTCATTAAAACCATTTTCCGAAGGCGAACTTATCAAGGAGTGTATGTTAGATGTTTGCAGTGTTTTGTGTCCTGAAAAGAAAAATGAAGTCAAGGCACTTTTCGCTTTAGGCATTCCAGGACAGCTTGAAGAATTATGTTCAGATGATAAGAACTCTCTTAATGCAACCGATGTACCAGAATGTAATTCAAGCTGCCAAATTGAATTACCGAAAAGATCTGTTGAAACGGATTGTTGCCTCTGAAGGTACAGATATTTCTGCGGAGTTGAAAAAAGTTAATCTAAAGAATGTAGGACACGGGAATAGCTAAAGCATGGGAAAATGTGAGGCATATGATTATTCAAAAATCTTGGAGTAAACTTCTAACGCTCGTTGATAATGGTTGGAAGTTTATCACAGTAGAAAGATAAAATGGAGTTAGGTTTAGAGAAACAAATAAGAGAAGTTACAGCACTGATAAACCAAATTTCTGAAGATGTAACAAAACACGCAGCTTTTGAATGGGCCACTGGACAAGAATCAATCAAATTCGTAATTAGAATGGATATTTTGCCTTTTGCTTGATAATCCGAATACTTGGTATAATTATTAGTTTAAACTAAAAAAGCTATACTGTACTATAGTTGTTTCATTTGCAATGTAAAATCATAATTTGTATTTGAAGAGAGACAGTTATAATGTAGTACCTTAATGGATGTAGTGTTATTTTCTTTTGTTCATCCTTTCCCTTTATATTCCATAATTGAAACTTAAAAGTTTTGGTTAAGGAAAAAAAACGTTATAAAACGTATAAGTTCTATAAAATAATTATAATTTCACAAATTTACATTGAAAACATTTACGATACGATTTCACCTATTGTACATGGACCCGTAAATACCGAAATATTCACAAAAAAATTTCCAGGCAACTTTTCTTAGGTAAAATCGGAGGCGGAATCCAATGGCGATAGTTTCCACCCCGTACGAGACACCGTTGCCCCACTAGGGGGTGCACATGGGGCTACGCAATAACATGTATATTTACGTTTTAATTATACTAAACACACAATCACAGCAAACCATGATAACAAAGAATTTCACAAAACACGAAATAAAACATCTACATTTGTAATAAACGCCAAAATTTAATAAAAATGTTGAACGTTTTCACCATCTTCGACTGACAGCCCGCGCTTCATAATCTCTACTGGTCATAAAACATACACACCGCATTACGAGCATCATCACATATTTCGATTAGGAGAGTGTTACTTACTATGATTAAAATAAGTACAAGATAAATAAGGATGCTATTGAACTTAATTCTAAATTGAAAAAAACTGTACGTTTTACGATTACGAAATAAAGAATGTTGCTAAATTCTTGCTTTCAGCACTATTAAAAAAATAACAAACAAAGATAGCAAATAAATGTATTAGAAAAAGTTGTTTCGTTACTAAATATGGAAGGTGTCTGTCAAATTTCGAACCAAAATTGCGATTTTTACCCCCATCTACAAACTCTAAAATCCTCACATTTCGTACTTTTTAAAAAAATAACAAACAAAGATAGCAAATAAATTTTTTAAGAAAAGTTGTTTCGTTACTAATATGGAAGGTGTCTGTCGAATTTCGAAACAAAATTCCGATTTTTACCCCCATGTACAAGCAAAAATTCTTGCCACCGGCACCACAACGATCAATAGGAGAACTGGTCTAATTGTAAGACTATTGCATGTTGTGACATCTTCCACACCACCTTATCTTATATCAGACTGAGGTTTATCACAAGGTGCATTACCTTTTTTAAAACATTCTTCGTAGGTGTCTTAGGGTTGCTCCGTGAAAGCGCAATTCAAAGATCGACCACAAAGAGCTCTATTGTACCCTATATGTACGTTGGAAATGAAAAAGGCAATGGCAGAGGTTACATTAAACCTCTCAAGCAGGAAAAGATTGTGTAAGCATGTAAACAGAGACCAAGCGCCACGAAAGGTCGTATCTTTTTATAGTTTTGACTGATCAATTGGAAATCTATGTCTAAAATAATATCATAGGTATTACTATTTGTGTGTAGGTGAAAAAGATGAGTTTGTTATTTAGCAACAATACACATATGTAAGATACTAATGTGTTTACATAATGAACTTAATCTGAGGTGAGGAAAATATTTAACGTAATCTAAATTTTCAAAATTCAGATTTCTTTATGGCAGGAGGTGTAACTGTTAAGAACACAATTGTAAATTCATATACATATGTATGTATATACACTCAACTCTTCTTTTACACGGTCTTTTTACACGATTTTGAAATAACGCGGTTCACCAATAAGAATAAATACACTTTCTTACACGAATTTTTTGTTTTAGCACGAATTCCTAAAAAAATTTTTAATTCTAATTTTGACAATGCTTACAGAAAGTTATCTATACAGCAACAAAAAACAATTGGGGGAATAGCGTAAGCCCCGGTATACATAAGTAACCGTCGGTCGGTTTATGCCCATAGATGTGCGGTTAATAACGAATGAAATTCTTCATTTGAATCCAACCCGGCAGTTGTGCTAGACATATCTGACATATGTATCTACTGATGATAACATTTTTGGCCTAGTCCGTCATAAACGTGCACGCTTGTTATCAAGTAGCGATGAATAGTTGCAAAATTGATTTTTATTTCTAATTTCAATTTGAGTTTTTATATGTTTTGTACTGATGGATTGAATTTTCACTGTACACTAGTTTTAATTTTTTGTAATAAAAATGAATTGTTTTTGTTATATAAATACTCATGTAATATGGATTTCATTATTACTTCTTTTTCACGATGTTTTTTGCACTCTTTTCTAAGGAACGTATCTACCGTGTAAAAAAGAGTTGGGTGTATACAGAGCGTAACCGAAGACAGGAATACTGGGAGAGAATGCAAAGCGATCAATATATATTATACGTTGTGTCGCTAAATTCCATGTTCACTTATTTTCATTTACCATCAATGGCAACGAGACTTGATGACGCGGTATTAGTTTAACAGGCAAAGTCTACAGGATATAAATTGTGTGAAACTTAGTTACCAGTTATGACGAGAAAAAAAATCTAGAATATGTAAATTATGTAAAACAACCTGCCGTCCCTTTCTGATTGCTGGAAGTCGAGGTTTTACGCATGCGTCTGGTCTGTGGCTTCAGGGGAAATACATGTTAATAAACCCTAATCGGTTTGGTTGTCCTCACAATATTCCTTCCTTTTGTTATATCCTATAGTATACGTATGCATACATATGTATTACGTATGAAAAATGGGTTAAGGTACTAACCCATTTTTGGCCGACCGGTGATTATAATCACCAGTATTTTTACTTTTTAAAATATTTTTCATTCAGTTATTTACGGTATTATTTTGCTTTTGTCAACACAGTTTAACACTAATTTGGTTCATAAATTTTTTATTTTGAGACTTATAGAAATTAATAAATAAAGGTCATCCAAATACAGAGAGATGATGTACCGACATCCTATTGCTACCTTCTTTCCTTCAAAATTGCCAACTTGCTGGCATTGTCTGACTTTTTAAGATGGTAGCAAAGGAAAGGTATGTAACCGGCTTGTAGTAAAGGTGGATTAAAACAATAGTGTCGATACGGACGGTGGAAACAAAAAAAGTCGAAGTCGGGCCTGACGTAGCTCAGCGGGGACGGTCGTGCGGTCAAATAATGATGGTCAGACGCTAATAAATTGTAAAAAAAAAGAAAGGGCGCCACCAGAGTTTACTTTAATTTAGCGGTCTTAAACGACAAATAGCGTGTATCCCTCTGGAAGATGCATCAGATCACTATCGATACTAATGCTTGCAATATCCAATAATCAAACATAAGAATGTAAAAGTTAGATATAGCTCTCCATATTACATTTAGATGTCGCCACTTGCTGTGCACCGTGTGCACATATAGAGTGAGAGGTTGTTGTGCGAACGACGCAGTAACATGCGCAGTAATTAATTAATTATAGTTGTAGTATATTTAAAACGAATTAGATAAACCGTTAAAAACCGTTAGTCGTTTTTGACCTCTCAGTCAAGCTAGACCAAATTTGAAGTATGCAACCACAAGATATATCATCAGTAGGTGTGTCCTATGCCACCTTCGAGCGGTATGGATGTGGTGTGCTACCGCCGAAGGAGGAGAGGATGCGGAGATACATTGAGGCGTTCAAATTCTACGGGATATTGCCGCGGGATGAAGAAAATCTGGATCGTCGCTGTCATACGTGCGGGTGTACACTTTATCGCGGAAAGTGCGCTCAGAGAAAACTCGGGTTCATCTTTCGGTGTCGCAATCCGGCAGGGGAACATCGGTTCAGTGCGGTGAAGAATACATTTTTGGAACAATGTATGTTAGATAGTTTGGCAGAAAAAATGCTCCCAATCATATACTCTTTCGTGGAGAACAAACCGGTCGTGGGCGCAATTGCAGAGTGTGGAAGTAGTGCGTCAACAGTGGTGGCGTGTGGTACAAGTACTGTCGGGTGGTCGCGAGGAGAGTGGCGTGGCACGATTTTCGAAGGTTGGGTGGTGCGCGAGACGTGGTGGAAGTGGACGAAAGCCATCTATTTACAAGGAAGTACAATCGGGGAAGACTTACTAGGGCGGAAAGGGAATCTATTTGGGTGTTCGGGGGCATCAGTCGTACTACGAACAACATTTTAGCGGTACTCGTGGCGGATCGTACGGCGGAAACACTAGAAGAAAAATTACAAGAGTTCGTGGACGAAGAGTCGTGTTTGTGTACCGACGGTTGGCGCGGGTATGCAAACTGTAGCAACCTTTTTAGTGAACATTTCGAAATCGTGCATCGGGATAATTTTGTGAATCCTCCGCGCCAAGAAGACCCCTTCTGGGTTCCGGATGGACGTTACAACTACGAATGTTTGACTACACACAGTGGGCCCCCTCCGCGCGCGAACGTTAGACCGTTTCGAGCCCACACGCAGACCATCGAAAGAAGCTGGAGAGAGTTGAAAGCGCTAATCAAATCTTCGCATTCCAGTAACAACGAAATGGATAATTATATCGGGGAGTGGATGTATCGGCAGAATATTTTGAAGCATTATACAACACCATAGAGAAGATTTGACCGGTTTGTGAGTGATATAGTGCGGGTTTACCCTGGTGCGGGACGTCGTGGCATTGCGGAAACAGTGCCGGAAGAGTGCGACTGTGAAGAGTATATATTGGTATAATTATTAGTTTAAACTAAAGAAGTTATATTGTACTATAGTTGTTTCATTTGCAATGTAAAATCATAATTTGTATTTGAAGAGAGACAGTTATAATGTAATACCTTAATGGATGTAGTGTTATTTTCTTTTGTTCATCCTTTCCCTTTATATTCCATAATTGAAACTTAAAAGTTTTGGTGAAGGAAAAAAAAAACGTTATGAAAGTTCTATAAAATAATTATAATTTCACAAATTCACATTGAAAACATTTGCTAAGTATTGTGTTAAATAAAAGTTCTTTAACACTTCCATATTTGAGGACCATGCTTCATCCTTTTCAATTATGAAAAATTCAATATCATTGGGAGTCCAGATGACAAAATAGCACTTTTTACGTTTTGTCACATATAGCTGATCCTGTACTTGATGGTAATAAAGATGATTAACATCAACAATAATATTGTCATTTTCATATTTAATAAAGTATTTTTTGTTGACACATACTCTTTTATACTACAATTCCTCATTGCATAAGGGCACTTTACTTCCACCAATGTGTCATTGCCAATTAACCCATCAGGACTTCCACCCAAATACCCGCATGAGTCGAGCCACAATCCTGTTACATTTACAGAGAGTCCAACAAGTTCGGTGAACTTCTCAATTGCAGTTTTTTCGTGTGTAATTCCCCACTGTACTGCAAGGGCGCGATCTATATCATAACTTTCCATAAGTGACTTATAAAGTGATGGTGGATATTTATCCCTGTTGGAGGCTTCAATTACAATTCCAAATTTACTGGCAGTGAGTCTGTTTTTTCGCATAATCAGCCATGCATCATTTTTACTTTGGCCCACAGTAGCCTTTGCAATTTCAAAAATTGTATCTTCCGATATGGAACATTGATTAATGAAGTAAGCCATTTTATGTTCAGTTTTTAAAAATTCTTGTGACAACACAATATCTTCGATAGACACTATTAAATTTGCAATGGAAATATCTGCCTCTGGACGCAATATACAAGAGAAGCCAACAACATTGGTATCATCCAACATTCCCCGAAACCTTTCTTTATCCAACATCTCAGGGTTTTTTATGGCACGATATGATTGACAATGGCCAAACAATTGTTCTACTGTTTGTACCTCTTCTGGTGCAGCATCAGCTCGAGTAACTCCCCAGGATCGTTCAATATCTGTATTGCTTATATTATAATGTGCATAATATAATAATGTTGCCATATGATGACACAAATCCAAACCTCGTGGACACGTACAATAATGCGATACTACTTCCTTTTATCCAAATCAATTGATATCTAAAAAGAAATAGAATGTACGTTAACCGTTTCATTGATTATTAATAACGCCTCTATATCTCAACATCATAGTACTTCTTTTTCATGTTTGCATGTACTTCTCGCCTGATAATTGCTGGTACCACGTTGCCCAAGAAATTCATTTTCTTGATATGACCACTATTAAATGCGTTTTCGCCACGTTCCAACTCATTTTGATGTTCTTTAAATAATTTTGAAATAATAAAAAAACTTATCTTTCTATTAGTTTCCATCTGTAAAAGAATACAATTTATTTGTCATAGGTTTACAATACTAAATTAGGTTATGTTGCAGTAATATTAGAAAATACTACCAATACGTGCACTTTATGAGGCTAAAAATTATATTTTGGAAGACCAGTACTATAACATTATGATACATACCATTCACAACACTAACTTGTTTTATATAAATCACAATGTAATTATTTTTCTTGTCCAATGTAAACCACCATTAAAATTTTCTTTGTTTGAATCCAGTCGCTAACGTTACGCAATTGATGACGCGCACTAAATGAGCGTATTATTCATCACCTTTCTCGTTCTTCATTATACGTGTTTACAAACAGAACAGTGAGTGAGTTGCCAATCAAACTGATATTTTGGTGTGTGGTTTGGGAAAAGAAGAAATGAGAGACCTCATTAGACACAAATGAACAACGCAGGGGCCAAGAAGAAACAGGCTTAGATAGGTGAAAAAAAAACTTGTTTACTGGGAATCGAACCCTGACCGTCCGGTTGGTAATCGGGTTCTCACCCACGGGGCCACGCTGCCTTGACGATAATTTGTGCAAAGCTACGGGTATATGCAACGCGTAAGTTTTTCAAACCGATTTTTCTCAAAAACGGCTGTGTTGGCGGCCACAAGGGGGCGTCTATAGATTACTGACGTCGAGTACTTTCTCATCCCAAAAGGTCTTTGAAATCCGTGAGCCACACGTCGTGCCCTCTCCTTGAAAGTCTTATTTACTTTTACTTACATTTTGTATAGCTGAGTTCTTGGGAAACAATTTCCTAGAAACTCGTAATTAATCATAAGTTAGGAATTTGGAAATTTGTGTGCGAGTATACAAAGGTTGTTTTACGTTTGTGAACATTCGATTATTTTACTCTTTTAACCCTGCTGCACTGTTCGGGTCTATTTGACCCAAACAGAATTTTGTTTCGCTGTAATATGAATATTTGTCAAAAAATGTTTATGGCGTTCACTGACTTTATTTGTTACTTTGTTTACGTTAATATTCCATAAGCATTTTTATTTTTTATTTTTGTATGAAATATTTATTTATATGTTACCTTTATTACGTTCGGGTCAATATGACCCGACAGTCATCTACGTTATATACATATTTCTAGGATATGTTTTTCGCATTTATATTGTTTATTATTATATACAACACAGTTGTGCATATAATAACGACCCAGTTATAAAACGTTGCACGCAATTTGCTTGTTAGTTTCACTCTCGATTTCAACATGGCAAGTCGAAGACCACTAAGTGATGCAGAACTGCAAGCTCTTGCACAAGCTTCTGATAGTGATGAATCTGTTTCTGAATTTGAAGATCATATAAGTGATGTGTCGGAAAGTGATAGTTCTGATAGCGAACAAGACCAAGAAAATCTTCAAATGCCTCAGAATGTTCAGACAATTTTCTCGAAAGATGGTACAATTGAATGGAATTTACTTCCACCTCAGCCACCTGGTCGTTTTAGTTCTGGCAATGTGATTCGCACTCCTGCAGGAATTACAAGATATGCATGTGCGAGAATTACAGACATAAAAAGTGCATTTGAAATTGTATTCTTTCCTGTGATCGACAAGGAAGTGATAATGATGACAAATATTGAAGGATTACGGGTTTACGATACAAAGTGGAAAGTTTTAGATAGTACCACTTTTCAAGCCTACATTGGTCTTTTGTTACTTGCCGGCGTCTACCGATTGCACGGAGAAGCTACAAGAAGTCTGTGGGACAATGATACCGGTCGAAGCATTTTTCGAGCAACCATGTCTCTTGAACAATTCAGCATGATATCCCGTGTGATTCGCTTTGATGACAAGACTACACGCCAGGAAAGAAGACGTGCTGATAAATTAGCGGCCATTAGAAACATTTGGGAAATGTGGGTAGAAAATCTTCCCATGTTATATAATCCTGGAGAAAATGTAACGGCGGATGAACAGTTAGTTGCATTTAGAGGTCGCTGCCCTTTCAAGCAATATATACCTACTAAACCAGCGAGGTATGGTATCAAAATTTGGACTCTCTGTGACAGTGAAACATCTTACGCATTGAAAGTACAAGTTTACAAGGGAAAGGAAGAGGGTGCTCCACCAGAAAAAATCAGGGCATGCGGATGGTTTGCGATCTCACCAGCGAACTAAGAGGACATAATATGATGTGTGACAATTTTTTATAAAATACATTTTTTTATGTTTAAGTGTAAATGTTTTTTATTAGAAGATGTAAATTTCTATTTTTCTATAAATAAAATATTTCTTTTCAAACAGTAGACTTATTCTTTGTTGCAAATAATGTTTTGGGTCATATTGACCCGAACGATACACGTGTAGAATAAATTTTAACAGTACAGCAGGGTTAAGGGGGAAATTCAGATTATGTTCGAGTTAAGAGGGTTTCTTTTTTGTTAGTTATTATTTAGTGTAATCAATGTAGTTGTAATTATTATTATGGATTGCGATGTATGATAGTATATTAGTTATACTAAATATTGTTACTCGTTCTTATATCAACCATAATTAAGAATTGTTACTATCTATGTTAAATATTGTTTAATTAATTACTCTCGAAATTGTTATTCACGAATTGTTAGTGTATGTTTTAGATACTAATTCTTATCAGTTATTCATTAACGAGAGCCATACCTGGGACGCAAGAGGCGGAGCAACGTTTTGATACAGTGGAACTTGTTTTTGTAGAGCAGATGTTTGTGAAGATATTTCAAGCGAAAATATCATCACTGTGTGTCCGGCAAAGTAATCGATTTCGTTTTAAATAGTAATTATTGCCAAGGTTGTATATCCTGGAAAAATAACAAACTGAAGAATATCGTGAATGGCTTGAGTATCACGAAGAACAATGTACGACGCTCAAGAGGGCTCCTCGGGAAAGATGGAGGTCGATTCTATGAGAAAAATGTGTTGGAGATCGGAAGAGAAATTCCAGGTGAAAAATGGAAATTATGTAGGTGATGCGAAATCAGAAACTTTCAAGGCCATAGTAGAATCAAATGCTTTTGATGACGAGTTGGCTGTCGTAAAAAATGAGTGTGGCGGCCATGTAGAGAATGGGCAGCAGACTCCAAAATGTAAGAAAAGAAAAAACTTTCCGGAAGAGGCAAGTTGACCGATAAAATTGTAAAGAAACTCTTAACATATTATGGTTTGAGTATTCGAAGAAACGTAAATAGTGTTAAGATAAAGATATGAAAAAAGAAATTATAGCTACATATTTTTTCAACAAAAGAAAAGGCGAGTCACGGAAGCTGTCCCAATGGAGCCGGAAAAAATCTAGAGCTTGAACTTCCTCCGGTACTTGGTGAAGAGATGAAGGAGCATCTGTTACCAATTTACAAAGATTTATCGAGGGAAAGTCTGCCCGAAAGATGTCTGTATGGCCGTACCCAAAACGCGAACGAGAGTTTCAACGTAACAGTTTGGAGATTTGCTCTGGGCTGAAAACTGTTGAAATCGCAGCTTATATTGCTGGTGGGGCGTTCAATGAAGGATGTTCCTCCCAAAAATTATGAATGCGTTGGGTATAATTGTTGGCGCGTATACCAGAATTCCCGCCTAAAACTCAAATGAAGCAAGGATAGAGAGACGGAACCGAATGAGCCTCGTACAGCTCGAAAACGACAGAAAATAGAAGAGAATCGGCTCTTAGAGGAAGCTGAAGGCTTATTGTATGGACCTGGAATCGCTGATTGATCGGTAAGTCACTAAAATTTATAGTTTTATCGTATTGCAACTTTAAACTCGATTATCTCCAAACTACATTTTGAAAAACTGCTCACACTGGAGCTCGAACAGTTATTGATCGATGTCGATGAAATTGTGAGCGGTTTTTGTGTATGACATTACTGATAGGATAAGCCTCAAGTTTGCAAGATATCGCGTGGATAAATATTTTTGGGTAATAACTGTTGCAAAATGATCGAACATTTTAACTTTTGGTTACAAAGCCTCCATAATTTTCAATTTCATACTTTTTAATAATTCTTTAGGTTTATTCTACCCCTAAATGTGTCAGAAATCGAAAAAAAAAAAAATGTTTTCTGTTTCAGATTAACAGTAAAAATTTGGTGATGGCAGCTGTTTTTAATGAATATAATAATCTACTAATATAATAATTAGAGATGGGACATTCGAATCCGCGAATCCTCGAATCCATCGAATCCTGAAAAGATTCGAGATTCGAAAACTCGAATCTTCGCACGATTTTCGTAATTCGAATCTTTCGAATCCAAAAAAAAAAAATAATAATAATGATGACTCATGTAATCACGACACATATGAATCACTGACTAGAAAGATCTCGACGATTCTCTTCGGTTCTCGTTCTTTCAGCCACAAAGTATTTATAAGCTGGCATGCTTTCCTAATGTTTGTGGTATTTTAATAAATAAATATCTTTATTCCTGAGACCAGAAAAGGTATGGAACATGTCAAATACAGACAGCAAATAATATAACTAATCTAATTACAAAAATTATGAAAACTTATTAACTTATGTACATTTAGTTCTAATAACTAGCTAAGACTATATCATGTTAAGTCAGTTCAGTCAAGTTTTATATTTTAAACACCATATATGCTACATTAATACCATCTATCGCTCTTTATGTGATTCTAATTAACATCCTGCGCTCTCTCGTAAATTCTAGCAACTATCTCGTCTTGAATAGTCTCGTCGGTTCTGGATGACTGAGCTCTAATACTGGATTATTCTCGAAACTCTTGATATATGATATATAAAAGGTGCGTGGTGCGAGTAAACTTCAGATCGCAACAACCACTTTATAGTGCAGTACTGTTCAGTCTGTGACGTTTGAGAGTGGATATGCGTGGTTTATACGATATATGAGGTAAGTTACTTATTTTCATTTATACTGTATTGATATATAATTTTTTTTTTGCACATATTAAGTTATATTACATTGCATGCGGTGTTAGTTGGAAATCAAATTAGGATGTTATATAAATGTAATTGTTAAGTATAAGAATTAAAAAAATAAATAACTTGTTAATTGTTGTCAAAGGCCATTTCAGATGTCTGTCAACTGCATTATTAATTAATTATTCACGGCATAGTAATTTTGTACATTTATTGCAGTTTTATTATTACTGTTGCATACCGTATTTTCGCGCAATTATTACAGCTAATAATAAAATTACAAGTATTTTAGGATTTTAACATGAAAACTTAACTTTTTTCTTTTTCAGGGGAGTTCTGAAGTTGCACAACTGTCACTGTTACATCATATTTGTTGCATTCAATAGCAACCTATGAAATGGCTTTGTGTCCTCAGGCAACTTCTGATATTTGGAACTATTTCCAAATTTCAGAAAATGAAAACTATGCAAATTGCAATCTGTGCTCTGAAAAATATCTAGAGGGAAAAAGTCGCACACTACTTCAGCTATGTGGAAACATTTGAAATCCAGGCATTTATCCAAATATCAAGAACTGAAAGGTACAAGTTCATCAAACTCATTACTAATTCCAACTTCACCCTTAAGCCCTTTGACTGTCAATGTTGATTCTTCATTTGAAGAAAATAATCCAGATGATATAACTACTTTTGGGAGTCCTGTGTCAATTAGTTCAACTCCTAGTCCAGGTTCAAAAATTTGTTCTTATGGCGAACAAAGGTCTTTGAAACAATGCGCAGTGAAACGCAAAGCAGAACCTTTCAACCAACCTACTCTGAAAAATTTTTTTGATAAAATGCAAAGTTTTAAGCCTGGGGACAAAAGAGGCAAAACAATTACCAGATTGGTTGCTGAAATGATATGTACAGATAATCAACCACTGTCCATAGTGGAAGATAAGGGGTTTAAAAATTGATTAACCATCTTGAACCAAGATATGTCATCCCATGTAGGAAACATTTTTCTGAAAAGGTAATTCCAGATATGTATGAAGAAGAAAAAATGAAAGTCGAGGAACTTTTAAAAAATACTGAATACATTGGAGTCACAACAGATATGTGGACATCAACATCATCTGATGACTACCTAAGCCTGACAGTGCACTTTGTAGATGAAAACTTTGAGTACCATCATTTGTGCTTAGAATGTATTCCTTTTTTAGAGGTTTCACATACAGCATCTGCTATAGAAACTTTCATTAGCAACATAATAAAAGAATGGCATCTTACAGAAAAAGTTGTATGCTTCATGAGAGACAATGGTCCTAATATGGTTGCAGCTTTAGAGCGTAGCATCTTCACCCACTTGCCTTGCCTAGCCCATACGTTTCAGTTAGTTATAAAAGATGGTTTACTGAATAAGAATGAAATTAAGGAAATAATGATATCCTGTCGGAATATTGTGGGACATTACAAACACTCTTCTAAAGCGACAAAAATGTTAAAAACTGCTCAAGCTAAGTTAGGTCTTAAAGGTCGTCGTTTAATACAAGACGAGCCGACTAGATGGAACTCTCAGCTTCACATGCTCAATCGACTTGTGGAACAAAAAGCAAGCCATTTTATTGTCTGCTTCTGACTTGACTATTCAGATAGACCTTTGTCCTCGACAGTGGAAACTTATTGAAGATATTATACGAATATTAGAAGTGTTTGATAAAGCTACATTTGTGGCCAGCTCAAGTAAAGTGACAATTTCAGAAATAATTCCTTTAGTGAATAGCACCATTCGTGCTCTAGAAAATTTCAAACCAAAATTAGGTTCAGTACAGGGTTTCCGAAATGATTTGCTTGCGTCACTAAAAAGGCGCTACCATTCTGTTGAGACAGAGAAATTGTATACTATTGGTACTTTACTGGATCCCAGATTCAAAGGGAATGTATTTTTGAATAAAGAAAACGTTGAGCAAGCTAAATTGACACTGGCTAATGAAATTTCATCCATCTATATGCAAACAAATGGTGATCTGCAGTCATCAGAGAAAACTCAAGCAAATGCCACAGATATATCTTTAACTGAACAAGGTCATAGTATGTGGAGTTACTATTCTCAGTTGATGACCCCAGCTACCTGCAGTGATGTGGATTACAGTTCATCTCCTGAAGAAGAAATAAATGCCTATTTAGCAGAACCACTGCTCCCACCAACTGCATACATCTTTAAATACTGGAAGGGCAACACAAAAAAATTTGGATTCGTCCCATCTCTAATAATAATAATGGGAAAATATTTGTTTACACCACACACACGGATACAGTAAAAAAATTTGCTCAGTTGTGATAATGCTTGCCTCGAGCTAGCGAAACACCTGTCACCGAATTTATTATGAAACAATTGTGTGGTGGGAAGTTTACCGATGTAATATAGTGTCAGTAAATACACAAGAGTCCTTACAATCACCTTCACTCATTATGGCTCTCCAGTCCAAGGAATTAAATTGCTTCAGAAAAGAGAGTACAACTTATATCTTAAACGTTGCGAGAAAAATAATGTTCTTTTTTTCAAAATTTATAGAATATAATGTTTCAATAAATTGTGAGCAATCCGAAAGTATTATAAACTGCTCGAAAAGGTTTTGGCTTAAGAATGAAATAAGATATGGAAAAAGGAGTAAATTAGAATTAGAGTTACACAGTTTACAACTTAGATGAAAATAGTTTCCAAACGTGGTGTGATTTTCGAACACGGGTTAAAGAACATTGTCAATGTAGGTTAAAAACAGATGTATAATCAAAATAAGAAATTCAGAAAATTCTACAATAAGAAGAATGCTAGTAAGCACGTCAAGGCGTTTGAAAATTCACCACTAATACGTAATCAATCGTCCGAGACGAGAATGCCGAAATTGCACTCTTGAATAAAAGTTTAAAACATGGTGTAACCGGGGAAAGACACTAATAGAAGAATCGATCGCGGATATAGAAACGGATATAAAATGCGTAGATTCAAATACGAAAGAATACATTAGGAACGCCTGTAAAATTAGAATTCAGAAAAATTAGAAACAAAAACGAATGAGTGCGTTAAAACTGAAATACACATTATTAAAGGGCTTAGAAAAAGAAACTGTTTTTATCTAAAAGCGGATAAAGGAAATAAAATTGTTATCATGGATCGATTAAACTATTTTGGAAGGGTAAACATGCTTTCGACTGGATGTTATCAAACAGTTAAGAAAAATCCATGACCGATGATTAGACACACGAAGGATACAGTACAGTTAACCGTAGGATGCATACTCAACTTTTTCTACGAGAACACACACCCGGGGTACGTTTGTCCCTACTGGCATATTTTGGCTTTTTCTAATGTTTAAACTGGCCAACTTTATTATTATTTTTTTTAATGCGTATATTAACATTTAACAAGTGTTTTCTTTCTTGTTTCATGCAAATATTCATTGGCATTGGATAGCCAAATATTGTTTTTGTTATTTCTGATGAATACAAAACGGAATTCTTTTGTTTTTGTTTGTGAAATATATGTGTGTGCATTTGCTGTTGTTTCAGTTGCTAGTTATTCATATTGTTACAAAAATCCTAAGCATACTTTTAGGAGCAATCATTTTAGATAGAGCTTAATGGTGGAATGTATCTCTTAGATAAAAGCTTTAGAATTTAACGGCTTTGTGACAATGGGTGACTCAAATAAACTAGAAGATTGTAGTATGAAGTAGAAGCGGTTTCTCGAACCTTCTAATTAGTATGTAAACAATCTGATTCAGCAAATAAATACGGCCGCGTGATAACTCAGTGACACAGTTGTTCTTAAACCTTAGTGGCGTAAACATCGTTAAGTGAAATCAAGCAGTTGTTGATAAAGAAGTGTTTTAATCATAATTGTCTGTACTTAGTTAATCTTTGAGTAAATAAATAGTGGTAAACAGTACTGAATAAGTAAAACGCTGTTACAGTCTTATTTCATTTGCAATTAAAAAGAATCCGTACGTTGGTTGAAGTAAAAACGTAACAATATTTTTATTATTGTTACATAAATTGAAAAAATAAAACTTAATAATTCAAAAATGGCTTCAAGAAGAAATACTTATCTATCATCAGCGCAATAGAAAAGGTAAGAGTTATCAAATAATCAAAAACGTTACTAAATTTTGTTCTTTTCCAGACTAAATAATGAAGAGCGAGTCATATGTACAGTCTCTCTTTGATGAAATTTGTGATGATGATGATGTTGCCTGTGCATCTGGGTCGGAAGAAGAGCAAGACATCGAGTTGAATGAAGTTCAACAATCTGATCTTGAAGACGATCCTGACATTCAGCAATGTGAAGAAACAGATTTAGCTGACAATGTCGACTCTGACGATGAAGTGGATGAAGAAGAGGTACCAGATTCTCCAAGCAATGAAAAATTTGTGGCACATGATGGTACTGAGTGGAATAAACAACCAAGCATTACTCGACAAGTTCTTCGCCATAGTATTATACGAGAACGGTGCGGCCCATCTAGGAGCACCGAAATGTTGTCAGTAGAGAAAACATTCAAATGTTTTATGAGCTTAGAAATGGCGGATATAATTATGCGCTACACAAACAAGAAAGCAATAGCAACGTATAATGATTATAACATAAGCCACCCTGATGCAGTTCCCAAGTCATGGAAGTCACTGACGGTAGCAGAGTTGTATGCATTTTTGGCATACTTATTATGACTGGCGCAAACCGTAGCAATTCAGAAAGTGTTCGAGATTTGTGGAATGTTAAAAGCTATCCTCTATATCGTGCCACAATGGGAGTCAACCGCTTTTGCTCAATATTGCTATATATAAGGTTTGACGATGCAAACACTCGGGCTGTACGTGCGCAAACTGATAAAGCAGCACCGATCACTGAGTTGTGGCTCCTAATGAATGCCAATTTGCATGCACACTACAAGCCTAGTGAAAACTTGACCATTGACGAACAATTATTTCCTTTCCGTGGACGCACACGGTTTACACAATATATACCATCAAAACCTGCAAAATATGGTATAAAAGTTTGGTGGATTTGCGATGCCAAAAATGCATATCCATTGCACGGTCAAATTTATACTGGCCAAGCAGCGTCCGGAAGGGAAACGAAGCAAGGGAAACGAGTTGTAAAAGATTTGGCTAGCAGATACCAAGGAAGTGGAAGAAACATTACTATGGACAATTCTTTCACGATGTTGCCAATTGCAGAACTTCTTCTCACCTGGAAACTTACAATCGTTGGAACTTTGCGCAAAAATAAGTTGTATATTCCTGCGGAAATGAAGGCACACAAGGACAGGCCAATTGGTTCTTCTTTATTTGGCTTCAGAAAAAATGTGACGATGTGTTCTTATGTTCCGCGTAAAAATAAATCAGTGACACTGCTTTCGTCAATGCACTACGACGGTGAGATAGCTGAGGGTGGGAAGCCTGAAATCATTGCATATTATAATAAAACCAAGGGTGGCGTTGATAAAATGGACCAATTGTTCAGCGAATACTCTACACAACGACAGACGAAGCGTTGGCCATTATCATTGTTTTTCAACATGTTGGACATAACGGCTCTCGCAGCGTATATCGTATATGGAATGAACAACCCCATGCTGGCTGTTAGGTCAAATAAGCGTAAGCAGTTCCTGCGCACTTTAGCTGAAGAATTGTGTATGCCAATTATTGAACAGCGTGCACTAAATCGGCAAGTCACGCGAAACTTCTCAACTAAATTAGCGATTGAGTCATATCTCAACCGACCCCTAGAATTAATGGTAAGCACGGAACCATCGACATCTGCCGCAGCCCGCACGCCGCAACCAATTAGGGGTTCCTGCTATTTATGCTATGCTCAAGAAGAAAAACGGCGTAGAAAAACCAGAAAGCTGTGCGGCAAATGTAAGAAGCCCATTTGCCTTCAACATTCCATCACCAATACAGAATGCATAATGTGTAACGACGCTTCATAATTATAATATGTAGTATAATAATTTTAATTCTTTAAATAAAATAATATTATTTAAACACACGATAAAATTATTTGTCGCCTTTTATTTTGATAAAAAGTGGTGTGGTACAAACGTATCCCGGGTGTGTGCTTAGTAGTAACCGAATTTGGAAGCTCGTAGCTCCTGAACCGCTGATCCGAATTGGATCAAATAACCTTTAAAATATTAAAAACTACTTATATTTCGTAGATTTGGAATTTTTGTGCCCTAAGTTAAGCCGTTGCTGAGTTACAACACTGAAAAGTTGCAAGTGGATACATTTGTACCCGGGTGTGTGTTCTACGGTTAAGGAGTGTCCGAATTTAATTCACACTAATTTAAAATTTAAACTGCCCGTTTCGAACCCGATCATACCGAGAATGTACTGTTTGCCCAAAATACACTAACCGGGTAAAACAATGAGGTCAATAGTATCGTGTATCAACTCTCCTAGTTATAAGTTGTCAAAATAGCTAGTAAACGAATTTAAAACTTTGCCTAAGAGAAGAGACAGTTTAGCGATTGAACCTTCGGTAGATTTCGTGAATAAGATCAACGAAATATCGACGACGTACGAATAGCTGAATATAGGAGGTTAACTTAACAAAGAGAAATCCCTCATCTCCTTTTATCGCTAATTTATTTATGAGTAATTTCGAAATGGCGATGAGGAGGGAGAGTGAATATTTTCCGATAATGTGGATTAAATACGTAGACGATATTTTTGCCGTTTTCGACACCAAGTAGAAAATTTCTTCGGACAACTAAATTCGAAATTCGACACAATCAGTATTTGTAAATTGATGTGTATCGAATATATACAAGAATTAAGGGATAATACAGGTACTTTAAACCTTTTTAGTAGTATACGAAGTACAGGAGGATCTAATGATCCTAACGCTCAACATTCAAACCCATTCTAATCAAACATGAAATTGGTTATTTTGAGAACACAAACTGTTTAGCTGACGGAATAGATATTTTGAGCGCAAGTTCAGACAAAGAAATGTTTACTGATCATTACATTTTCACGTGTCGATCATGATTCTATTAATACAACGTGGAAGTTATCAAGTTTTGTATAGGATTTTGTTGAATACATTGCTGGATATGTCATCAAATAAGTTGGTTCCAAAATAAGCTGTATAATATGTTCAAAATGTATAGTAAAAGAAAATCCAACATCTTTTCTAATAAAAATTCAGAATAGGGGAACGTATGTATTTCCTTCAGTGGAGGTAATTAAAACGTGTACAACATCAGAAAAAGCTTTTAGAGAAAAAATACATATTATGGGGAAGCAAGATAAAATATAATTATAACCCAGAAAATTCAGAATGATGATGTTTCTATGTTCCAACTGAATACCGTTACTTATGGAACTACATCCGCACCATATCTAACAATAAGGTGTCTACCGCAACTTGCAATTGAAAATAGAAGTAAATTTCCACAAGAATTTCAAGTAATTCTACATGATCTGCTGACAGGTTACAATGATCTACAATTACTCAATTCTATATCTATCTAAATATTTCTTCAATTTTACACTGCAACAAACCTATGTTACTCCTTGAACAATACGTTTATTAGGAAAAAGGAAATATCTCGGGAGACAAAAATGACAGTCTACAAAACAATTTTCAAACCAATTCTAACGGATGAATGTGAAAGCTGGGTAGTAACAAAACAAGTGGCAAAAAAATACAAGCAATTGAAATGAAATATTTAAGAGGGGTAACGAGACTAGACAGATTTAGGAATGACAGAGTGAGGGAAGAGTTAGACGTGGGGTTCATAGTTAACTCAATCTAACGACAGCAACTGAAATGGTTTGGACACCTAGTAAGGATGGATGAGGGAGAAACACCGAATAAAGTGTGGCAGAGCAAAATCATGGCAGAGAAGACAATAAGACCAAGGAAGACGTGGGACAAAGAAACAGTGGATAACCTCCGAGAGAAGGGTTGGAATGGCTTTCCTTTTCTTTCCCTTCTTTCTTTCGCCACCGCCTGGTTTCCTTTTATTTTAATTTTAATTTTGGACTTTACCTTTTAGACATTGAAAAAGGGGTGAACTTAACCTCGAAACGTCTGTCACATGTGTCACCCATGGGCATTTAATTAAAGTATATTTTGACTGTTTACTCCTTTTCTTTATGTTTTACACTTCGTACGTACGTATTGGATAACCACCCAAGCAGTTCATTACATTTTTGTTTGTGTATCATCTAAGACATAAATTTAGTTAACAGTCAATATTTTAGGTTCTTTATTAGACTAAGTTACTATTCGCTGTATTATTTTTCCTCGATCTGTAAGATCGTATCTAGCGCGAATACAGAACAGGGGTTGTCAATCCCCCATTGTATTTTCCTTGAGTAAATTATGTGTTGTTATATTCTCTCTAGCAATATCAGAACATGTCCAAAAAGGGCAAGTCTTATTGATTTTATCTTGAATAAATTTAAGACTTGTTCATTCTTTCCCAGGATTAATAGAAATTAGTTTAAAGGGCCACCCACGTTAAAACCTTCGAAGTATACCGACTTCCCAATTCACTCTCGCAGGTAAATTGGAAAGTGTTTTATATTTTAGTATATAATAGCATATGACCGTCCACCAATAGCAACAGAGAATAGGTAATCAGTCATCCCACAGATTAACACCCCTTCGTGTAGGGGAGAACTAATAAAAACCCTTGTCAATATGTAGGCCAGCCGACGTTAATTGAGATTTTACAGAATCCGCGTTATTAGCGATTTCCCGGTAATTGTAACTTCTCATTATTTTTATAATACAGTTAGTGTAACTAAAGTGAATTAGTTATTAATTCCACTTCCTACTTATTATAAAAACAAGGTCTCAAGTATTCTTTAAAATGAGGTGTATGCATCATTAATTGTGTCTTTCGTCCATTTCAGCTTCAGAAGAATCCAACACGACGTCAATGTTCTTGTTGGTGAAGCAAAAATATTTACTGGATAAGTGACACAGACACATTACAAGTCAACCTAGATTATTTGGATTTAAACAAAACCATTTTCAAAAGAGTCATTTTGTCCGAGATTGCACAAGTCTATGATCCACTGTGGCTTACAAGTCCCTCTGTAATTACAACAAAATTAATTATTCGACAACTGAATGAGTTCTATCTGAATTTGCAAATAAACGGTTACAATTAAAAAAAAACAGTAAGTAAACTAAACAACCTTAAAATATGTATGAAACACACTCAATTAGAACTCCACTGCTTCTGTGATCCTTCTCAAAGCGCTTATGTTCCATGCTCCGTGTGAAGCACATGTGCATTCACTCTGTGCTAAAACTCAAGTGGTACCCTGTAAATGTGTATCCATTCCGCGATGTTGTTAAGTGCTCATTTAACGTAATTAGTAAAAAATTCATTCAAAACTTCTAGAAATTTTAATTTCTTGTCAGATTCCCAAGTAGCTCTGGCATGGCTGCAGACTTAATCTAATCTATTACAATCCTTTGTAGAAAACAAGGTTTCTAAAATTCAAGGTCTTGTCAAGATAGAGGATTGATCATATGTAAATACAAAACTCAATCCTGCGGAGATAGCATCACGTGGAATCCCTCCAGATAAATCGGTACCTTCCAGTTTCTGATAGTATGGAGCTCAATGGCTAAAAGATGACAACCCACATTGGCCAGTACATATTCTGCCATTCACTATTCACTACTACAGCTCATATTCGAAATGATCGAATTTCGTATCGTTTTAGATTTTATAAAAATTGTAACGCGACAAACAGGTCCATTAACTGTTTATGAATTACAATATGCTTGGTAAAAATTACTGAAAATTTGGTTAACAAGAGTCATTTGGCTGAAAAATATCTAGATTGCAAAAGAAATCGACTTTACAAAGGAATAATAAATTAATATCTTTAGTGCCAATTATCAATGATGACGGTTTATTGTGTTTGCGGTCACCTCAAACTGTCTTCCTTAAATTCCAATATCAAGCATCCAATGATATTGTCCTCTAAATACAATATGACAAAACTTTTGTTCCGTCATTACCACTTACTTACTTTTAGCTACATTGTGTCAAAGGTATTGGCCTATTGATGATAGGGTGCTAGCTAAATCTATAGTTCAAAATTGTATAACATCTTTCAAGTTTAATCCTACTTCATTACATGTTCCTATGGAAAATCTGCCAGATTCAAGAATCTTTGCTTCTGGGGTATATTAGCATAGATTTTGCTGGTCCTTCTTCGATTAACACGTTGAATGCGCATGACGTGCTTATACGTCATGCGCCCTCACCTGTCGGTACGAATGACGTGTCCACACGTCCAGTTGCTTTGTGTATGTTTCAACGCTTGCAAAGTATTCAGCCTTGTTAGTGTAGTTAGAATATCTGGTCAGCCTCTCGGAGACAAACATTACAACTTTTGTGTAAAGTTTCAGTGACAGTGAAGCACGCCCCTCTGGAATTAAAAGAGTTTGGAAAACAGTGAAAGGCCCTTACAGAGCCCCATTACCGGATGAGGAGCTTGAAAAACTGTTGTATGAGTCGAATGATGACATCGACAATTTGAGCCGAGTCCCAGAATCCGACAATGAAAATTACACTCCGGATAATTCCGACGTGGATGAGGATATCCCTGTTGATGACCCTGAAACCAGTGGAGAAGGGGATATTTTTGGAAACAGCAAGACCTCCCTCCTCCCTCCAACTGCTCATCCTTCACTCCACTGCTGATGATCCCAGTGAATTCATGGAAATAAATTTTACCAGAAAGAGTTACTAACTCATCCCCAAGGTTAGTACTTTTTTAAAACCTGTTTACATATAATTATTATACGTTTGATCAGCTTCTAAAATGTGTCAAAATATGTATTTTAGGTAATCGACCGATTGACTTTTTTCAATTTGATGGATGACAACCATTCTTATGAATTAATCGCAGAAGATACAGATCCGCGATGGAAGTCGTCCACTCGCCGGAAACAAGAATGCATTCGCGATTACTCACTGGCGAAATATTCTGTGAAAGAATTGAAAATATTTCTTGGCATACGGGAACAATAAGTATAAATCACAAGATCACTGGGAAAAAAACGCTTTTTCAATTTACTTTCTTTGCATCGCACACGAGTAGGGATAGGTTTATGGTCGTAAAGCGGTGTCTCTATTTTGCAAAAAATCTGGGCGAAAACGAAGAAAGTGATCGATTAGTTAAAATCCGATTGTTGGTAGATTATTTTAATATTAAATTGTTGGAAACATTATCCCGGCAACCATTTATCATTATTAATCGGTGGGATTGTGGAGAGGGAGACTGTCGTTCAGGCAGTACATAAAAAAAAAAAGCGCATAGGCCTGGCGTGGAGCTATATAGGCTTACCAAGTCAAACACTACTATACTGAAATTTGCAGTATATATTTGGAAATTAGATGATTTTGGTGGTAAGAATTATGCGTCCTGCGTAGTCCTTCATTTGATGGAGGAAAGATTAGATATTGGCCACTATGTATACATGGATAACTTCTACAATACTTATGACCTTGCCATCAAATTACTAGAAAGAAAAACGCTTTGCAATGGTACACTAAGGATCAAGCGCAAACCGACGATGATGATGAAAACGATGCAGTAGTACCAGACTTCATAGACGAAGAAGAGGGACAGTGTGGAAAGCTCTCTTCGGTTTATAGATAAGAAGACAGGTGTAGTCTTTACCAGAGAACTTTTCGATAAAGCCAGTGTAATTTCGAGCCACAATGCCTGAGTTGCGTTTTAGATTTATTTATAGTAAGCTACCTCCGCTTGCATAATGATGATGTATTTGAGAGATGGATAAATAAAATGAAAGCTTTGTACGTACCTTCAAAGTACACGACAATGGATAAGCAGCTGATTGGTTTTCTGGGCTGATGTTCATTTAAAATGTATATTTCATCGAAACCAGATAAATTTGCGATTAGAATTTTGATGTGTAGTGATGCATTTTATGTCTTTGAGGCTGAAGTTTATATAGGCAGTTGTTCTACCCCCGATGTGCCTGTAGCACAATATTACTGTGTTTTCTTCATTCCATGGAACAAACAGAAGTTTAAGTATGGATAATTGGTTTATATATACAGAAACAGCAAAAAGCCTATTAGAGAAAAAAATTAAAGTACTTGGTCCTGTAAGAACAAAAAAGAAATACCAGCATCCTTCCTAGATGCCAAAGAGAGAGAGAGAGAGAAATTGTGCAATGTTTTGCTACAGTTCAACTTTGACATTGTTGTCATACTGCCTACCAAAAAATAAGAAGAAAACTCTTCTAATGCTTTCAACGATGCACAATAGGTAATTTGACCCGAAATCTTGGCCAAAAATAATTTTTTGCACTAACAATAATGTTTTTGTTAATGATGTTCGATTAAGAATATATCAAAGCACTAGTTACTAGTAAGTGCAGCTGCAGTATCGGCAAATAAGCAAAAACAAGCCGATATGGCCGGATAGTCCAGATAGACCTTCCAAGTTAAGGAAAGTTACTTTTCCCTCAGATAAAGCACCAATTCGCTTCACCGCAGACGAAGCTCTAGTTTATTTGTTGGATAACGATTTCACAAAACAACAATACCTAAACACGAGACATGAAAACAAAATTAGAAATGCTGATATTTATCCCCTTTATAAAGACGTCGCAGCTTCTAAAATTAAATGCCGGCCAGATTGTATTGAAATAAGTGAAGAAAAAGCCATGGTTTCTCACCAAGTGTTAGAGGGAGGTTTTAGAGCGTTTAATGACCACTAATAATAATTTACTTAACGCCGATTTGATTGTAAGCTATGGATTTGATGGTAGCTCTGAATATTCAAATTATAAGCAGAGATCTGTTGAGCCTTCTACGTCTACGGGTTCTGAGTTATCTTTATTTGCAACCAGGTTGACTCCTCTTAAATTTATAGATTCGTCCGGAATTTCTTTGTGGAATAACCGCTCACCACAATCAATCAGGTTTTGTCGTCCCGTCAAACTGGAATTTATTAAAGAAACATAAGAAACAATTTTGAGGGATTTGGAAATTGAAATTGGCAAGGGTAAGGCTATCGTTATTAATTTGAAACTATTTCTAACTGTAATTGATGGTAAAGCTTTGAGCGTTTTAACTGACACGAAATCAAGTCAAGCTTACCCAATATGTAAAGCCATTTGGCAGTACAAATCATGGCAACACTGCCCGTCGAGCCTTTACGGACCATGATATGTTTTCAGAAATAGAGGCATTGACGTTAATCTTATTTATTCTTCGAAAATAATTGTTATTTCGGCAAAGGCAGCATTTTGCCCGTTGAACGTTGAAAAAATCCAAGCTTATTGTCATAATACTGCAAGAATAATACAAACAACATATCCTTGGCTTCCAATGACTGCATCAGTACACAAAGTGTTAATTCACGGAAAAGAAATCATCGAACACACAATATTACCGATAGGCTGTTTTGTAGAAGAAGCTGCTGAGTCGCGCGACAAACATTACAAATGCGATAGGTTAAATCACGCTCGCAAAACCAGCCGAAAAACAAATCTTCTGGATGTTTTTAACAGGGCTTTGGACATGTCTGACCCCCTCATTTCCTCGATAGGTTTGAAGAAACGCGTTGAGCAGAAGAACCCCATGCAGCTTCCTCGTGAAGTTTTAGACATGCTAGTTACTCCAGAAGTACCAGAGGAGTTGAAAGTGAATACCAGAAGAGTTGAAAGTGAAGAAGAGGAATGTTCAGAAACTATTGACTATTTAGTTTTAAGTAAAGCGTACCAAAGAGAGCTAGATGAAATTAATTTGGATAATGAACTTTAGAAAAAATCTGTAAATAGTTTTATTATTTTTTAGCTTTAATCACTTCAGTTTGCATTGCTATTTAATTTTAAGTGACGCATACAAAAGAAAACACACGAAATAAATTTGAACAATGAACTTGAAAAAAAAAATAATAATTTTATTTATTTAAGATTTTGTCTACATCGCTTATACGCCATTTTGTTAGCCCCCTTACGTATTTTCATCGTGCGGAATTTCAAAAAATGTATCCGTTCGTTTTCGAGATATTTAGTTTTTTAACTCTTTTCATATGGTCGCAACCCTAAAATTTCCACTATTACAAAAATCAAAAAACCCAGCTGTACGTGCCCATGAAAACTCTTAAATTTCAAATTTCAGCCATATCAGTCCAAAACTTTGGCAGAAATTAATTTTGGCCTAAAAAGTAGCTCAAATTACCCAGTGTACTATGGAGGAAAAAGAGATGAGCCACACACAGTTGAACTGCCTGATATTATAGCTCTATTATGGTACTAACGTAGATGTTGACATGGTGGACCAGCTATGTCATACTTATTCATGTGATAGAAAGACACGTCAACAGCCATTGTGTTTATTTTGCAACTTACTAAATATTGTTGGGTTTAATTCAATGATCCTTTTACACGGATCTAATGCATCTGATAAGGAAATCGAAAGGTCATAAAAACCCTTATCCCTAATTTAGTGGGATGACATGCTAAATCGTTTGGAAATTCCAACTTTAGGGAACGATTTTAGAGGAAGCATATGCCACATTTTACAAATATCCCCTTCACAGGAAGTGCATACAAGGCCTACCACTGGCTCAGGGAGATACACCCTTTGTCCAATATCTGCACATAGAAAATTTAGGGTTACCTGCGCTATCTGCAAAACCTTCAATTGTTTGCAACGTCAGACAAAAACTTGTCTAATCTATGCAAAATCGTATCCAGGGCACAAAAATTAAGTGTTGTACTTTAGTTTTTTACCTATTTTCATATAAAAATGTGTACAAAATAGCTTTTAGCCTTGTTCATTTGGGGTACAGTCGTACCCCAGAGTAGCGAATTACGTTTGAAAAGGAAGTGTAGCATTCCAGGGTTAAGAACATGATGATATATTACCTTAATACTTCATTATTGTAATAATTGAGCACTAGTGCCACTGGCATGCTAATACTTTAATGGCCGATAGCTTGGATTTAATGTTTCACAATTTGCATAGAAATTGGTTGCTGATTCTTCATAGCCAGAGATAATGAATTAAACATTGTATTGAATTCTCCAACTGAAAAAACGGCTTTATAACTATGAAACTAATGATACTTATTAAGCATTTTTCACACATAAATAAATATAAGAAAAGGTACGAAACACTTACCGACATTTTTAGGACATAACGACGATTACAGGTAGAATTTTACCCACGCTTTATTTGAATACACAGGAGCCAAAAATAGATTGATCTAATACTACACATACACTTTGGACCAATTTAGGAGGATATATCGTCACGAGAGTGTGCTTATAGTTATCTCCTCGATACCAGCGCTAAGTGAGAAATACCGTTACTAGGGCTAACACGGTTCACCCTTGGGATATAAGCAAAACTATTCCTGTACTACTTATGAAATGTAAAGACTGCTTTGTTAAAATATAATTTTGTTTTATTTTTTATTTTACATAAAAACCTATCTGCACTTTCGTAAACACTCTTACGTTTCAAGCTTGAAGTAGATACCTGTAAATGTCTTAAGTCATTTGGTGTCTACAGGGCTATAGTATGTACACCGTGATCAAGTGCAACTGTCACGAAATTTTCTTATGCCCACACTGAATTATTGGTGAACCTGGTTATGAACAAAAATTCAGTGGCGTGCCAACGAGAAATTACTTTCTCTGCATCACACATTTACGAAGACAATTTGCAAGTGCCGAAATTTAAATCATGACAGTTCCACTTGACCACTCGGTAGTAATCAGTTATTTTCACTTGCAGTATATACATTTAGATGGCGTTTTAGAAGTGTAAAGCGCAAGGTTCAGTACAGTTCAGTACAGTGTGCTGCCCCATCTGTTGGTCTCGAAGGGACTGCAATAGAAATGCATAAAAGACCGCGAATATTTAAAAAATTGTGTTGCAAATGAAGTCTGAAAACCGTAATAACTGTATTACTCGTCAATATTATTTTAAACCATAGCTGTTGTTGTTGTCATCTAGACTTTCTTCAATATTTGTCTGATTGCTGCTTTCAAGATAACTATACAAAAAGACAAGATATCCAAAACATCTAGTGCTTAAGACATAGACAAATAATAAAGTTATTACAATATTATAGATCTTTAAATCCCCAGTTATAAGGGCTGCGATTGTGCATCTAATACAGATAATATAACATTATTTTATTTTATTCACTGTCTTAAAACATATGTATATTTATTTAATTAAACGGACACAACTCCCTAGCTATACATATACATACATAGTAAACCAATTTCACAGCACAATGGCACCAGAGTGGCACTAGTTGGCCAGTATTTAGATGGACACAAAGAACTCTATGTAAACTTAGAAAAACTTTCTTATATGAAGGTAAGGTGTCCCAGATATGCCTGAGACAGGGACTGCGGAATCATATCTAATAAATTGATAGTAGAGGGAATTTTAATAAAGTCGAAGCAATGTTTTATAATGTACGGAGAAAAATAGAAAAAAAAATAAATAAATAAAAGAAGATAGGAGCCATAACGTATCATAGACACTACAATTTTGCAGAAATGAATTGTTCTTCTACTTCGTCAAGGTAAGCAAACTGCAATTCCATGTCAGTCACAACGTTGAAACATACATATTACCCAAATAAGATATAATGTATCATGAATTCTAGTGTAATCGATATAGTCCTTCTATAGTTTATAGCATATTTATATATGCCAATATGAGGGCAAGTATTTACCTAATTCTTCAACAGCAGCACATCTCACATTTCCGTTTTTATTTTCTCGTGTTTATGAAACTACTGGATAAATACAAGTCGCAATCTATTTCTATGCGGTCATTAGCCGTTGTTGCTCAGACATATTTAATTTAAAAAAATTGGTATGTGTGGTTTACGCACGTGTGAAGTCAATACCCAATAATTGTTGTATTTCTTATTTGGAGGTCATCGCGTTTTCGTTCCACGTGTGTTTTGATGATCTGGAAGTCGGTAGGATTAGGTGGATTAGGTTGTATAAAATCTTTTTCGAACGTTTCACCTCTCTTTCGCACATCATACTCTCTCTATCTCCCCTTCTCAAGCACGCCACGTATTCCCTCTGCTCTGACCGCCCGACTCATCGCCTTCCGCTCGCACATCATACTCTCTTTGTTTCTCCTGTTTTAGACGAAGCAGCAGGCACGCATCCTTTCTGTCGCTCATCACCTCTCACTCGCACATCATACTCTCTATTTTCTTGGTCTTTTACACCAAGCGAAGCATATTCTTCGATTTTTAGGCACAACCAACGTATTATGTCATGTACGTGTCATGTAATATCATCGCATTGTATACCGATAATATAGAAATTTAGTTGCAGATACTTATACCACCGCCATCTCATAGGGTCGAAGGCACTGAGAATCTTGTGAATAGCTTATGCATATCGCATATGAAAGTAATTTATAAGATCAATAACAACTTATCATTGAATAATAAAATTTGAAGGAGTAACAGCAGAGTTCGATTTACAGTAGTTAATAATAACACGTCAACCACCTTTTAAACAAACTCTAGTGATCAGCCCTGTCAAGAGATAGCATATGGGTAAATTGCTTGGATTAGCTATATATGTACATTTGTCCGCTATCTTTGTCGATCTTTCGATAACGCGACATTTGGTCTAGTAGCGTATCTTCTCTATAGAATATCCTTGGTTTCAACATTATAGTATAATCTTATATGATAGATCTCTACCACTAATACGTCAATAAAATAAGGCTGGTTTATTGACCTATTAGTGGTAAAGATCTATGATATAACATAAGTATCAAAAGGTCACGAAATATATATATATACATTTAATTATAGTATAGTATGAAATAAAAATATCAAGGATATCTAAAGTCACTTAGATATATATATCTAGTGACTTTAAAGATATCACAAACCGAGCGCCATCTTTGGGACGATATACTATGGTAGTTAGAAGTTTTGGAGACTACTTCTCAGGAGAATGACAAATATTACATTCCATTTGAATTTTTGACAAAATAACTTAAATTCAAGTATAGGCGTTTCTCTAGGACACCCTAGTGCGTAGTACCTACTTCTAAATAAAATAACAAGTTTACAAATTAACCAAGTTGCAGTAAAACATTAAATAATCTTCAATTTAGCGTTTGAAAACACTATATACATAGCTAAATCACTTCATTTTTGTAGAAGTTTAAATTTAAACGTTGTTACCGATCGAAGAAATCTGCAGTATCATAGCCCCTAGTGAATTAATCGGATAAACATATGGGGAAATTTATAGAAAATATTGCCCATTGTCTAGGGTAGTGTTTCTGAACTTCTAACGGATCATCGCCCCCTTCAATAAAACCCTTATATAGTATCGCACTCTTAATATCGAAAAAAATTGTTGGGTTTATTAGATAATTATAAACTTTGCAAAAAATTAAACATATATTTACTCAGAATACGTATTACATTTTGATATAATTGACAAATTACATTAAAAAACAGAAGTATTAATATTTTAATAAATATAATAAAATATTTTCTTTTCGCTCCGAAAAACAGAAATTGTTACTGACCCCCTCCCTTCCCACCCAACTTTATTTCCTACAACACCGAAAAACGTCCACATATCACTCCTATTAAAGAACACTAGTCTAGTGCTTTGGGGCCACGGTATTCTCTCTACATCTAGGGAATTTCAACGTGTTTTAGGTAGTTTCCCACTAAATATTTTTAAATCTCGCGGACAGTTTAACTTGGTAGTTCCGGCAATAGTGAACATATTCGCATAGCTTGTACTTAGAAATTGGCGAGTATGTCCACTATTGCCGGATATGCCAACTTAAACTGTCCGCGAAATTAACAAAAATGTTTACTAGGTTCAATGTGTAATATGAAGCCATCTGTATTCGTATAGCACAATTGTAGTAGGTACTATTGGTGTAAATTGACCACTCTTATTGTTCAAGGACATCTTTCTCGATTTACAACGAGGTCTTCTTGCAAATCGTGCGTTTTAATATGGTTTTAACAAATGTAGCTGTAACAAAATTCGATTCTCGTGCATTTTATATAGACACCTTACTTACTAAAATTCGCAGACGTGATTCTGAATTGGTTTAAGCAAAGGGTAAACCAGTAAACCGCCAACAAAAATTACGAGGCTATATATAGCTCATTCAAATTTACAACTTGATTTTTCATTGTGCGTATATCAATAATGGTATTTTATGGATAGTTGTTTCCACAAAATTTTTGTTCATGAATTTATAATTATCGTAGTGTATTTTGTATAGAGAATTTTGCGTTGATTTTTTTGGAGTTGAGTCAGGTCGGAAGGGGAGGGGAACCCCGGTAGTATATACTTATCAATATGTAATTTGGGATGGGAACAATAGGACTTCCGGGTTTCAAATTATATTACTAGTTTGCGGCGAAAATGTAGAGGGCCCCATAATCACTTTTTGGCGCGGTGACAAAAGCAGTTTATTATTTGTTGTTAAGGTTTAGTCGTTTATGGTTTGTTTTGTATGTTTTCTGAATTAAGTGTTGTTAGTGCTATTTTTTAATTGTCCTTCTTATATCGTTTGTAATTCATTAAACGAGAGGAGATTGGATTCAGTATGGACCTATCGAAATCTAGGGACTTTTTACCTTTTGCCTAGGGAGAAAGGAAATTTATTTGGCGGGCATGTTTGAGGCTGTGGTATGGGCATAATATGGGGAATAATTTCCTATGAATTTCTTTTTCATCTGACTGATGGAAGGGTGCTGACTCGAGCTGATCACATTTTTTGCTTTTATGTTGTGGTGGCGGTTGGTGTTTGAGAAGCGTTAGAGAAATAATTTATTCTTCTTTGTAAGTATTAATTGTATGCAATCATTCTTGTAAAAATTAATTCATTTGCATATTTCTGTTTACCGTTTTAGGGCTTTTTTCGGCCATTTTTCATCTGTAGGATCATTTAGTACAGTCCCTGTATTAGATTGAGGTTAAGATGTATATTTCCGTATGCAGAGGAGATGAAAAGTATGGTGAGTCTTGATTTCTAGATGTAAAAGTGTTTTAATTATCATTAAGTGTATGGGTATTGTATGTGTGCTTGTAGTATTGTTTGATACTTGATAAAGGTTGCTTTGGAGAAAGTCCCCGTTGTGTAAGTTACTATGGCTACGTTGCAGATAAAACTCATAGGTTCAAGTATGTTCTTTATAATTATATTAGAAAGTATATCATGTAAATTGTGCCATATTAGATCATGCCGTAATCATATCTAGTGTTTATTTATCCCTTAACTTAATTAGGAAATAGATGGCACTTCTCATCGTTTCATGTTTTCATATACATGGGAAAGCTCTACCTTTGTTATGGTTTTAGTTTTATGCCTAATTGTTTGTT
This sequence comes from Chrysina gloriosa, assembly GCA_038088585.1. Lineage (NCBI taxonomy): Eukaryota > Metazoa > Arthropoda > Insecta > Coleoptera > Scarabaeidae > Chrysina > Chrysina gloriosa. The sequence continues at coordinate 38,636,290 of CM076093.1, read as the reverse complement.
GAATATCATCCCAATTATGTAAATGTTTTTATAGACATTATTATTTACATGTCTGAAAAAATAATGTAATCGGGTAGTGTCAAGTCTGGACTTTGTGGCCATAGATCTTGGCTTATAACACGATTTTCATAAAATTATGGCAAATAATTTGTAGTAGTACATGCAGTGTCTCTGTGTTGTTGGAAATAGCCCCATGTTATCTAATCATCATGTAGCTGATTCATTAATTCAGTCAATAACGGGTTAAGGATATAGATGTGTGAACACTGTAATCTAAATACCTAAATATTTTTCGGAAACAAAATATTACCAATAATAAACATGTCTGTGAAGTATGAGGAGGATTCACAACATATTTATTGCGATATACTATTTTAAGAAGTTGCATTTTTACATGGGCTCATACGGGACTATCCCAAAATAGCTTAACGCGACGCCCTTCAATAAGAATAAAAGCATAAAAATCTTAACTCGTTCATAAATTTTCAGGAACAAATAGATAAACATTCGGTGATAGGGATGACCAGGGGCATTGTCAAGGAGCAGCAATATCTTGAAATGAATCAGGACAAAAATAATTAAGAAACAAATCTTCAAATAGCCCCTTTGTGACCCATGCTTTTGCATTTGATTTCCATGTTACTGGGAGATGATTCATTGAGGAATTTCTGAAGGCTCTTGGATGTTTAGATCTGTACATTAATAAAAAGTACAATTAGCAGACATTTCTAATAACACAAAACCTATAAAAGAGATGTACCTGTACACAAGCATAGGTTTCTACTACATGTCACCAGCGGCCTTTTAGTGGGGATACTTGGATCACCCCGTGGGGATAGTTGGATCACTTTAAGAAGCATTAAAATTTATTCATTATTTTTGTCAATCTAAGCAATAAAATTATTCTATAGCTCTTGGGAAGGAGCAAGTAATTAATTTATATGAACAAATATTGTTTATTGATAGATACATATATTAGATAAATTAAAAGCTACATTAGAATATAATATAATATTTTAATTCTTTTTTGTTCTTGTTTGTTTTTGTGATTTTTCATTCTTAAAAGCGTGTTTGTGGTCCTTTTTTGTTGCTTGCTTGCGGTCAATTCTTTTTCTGGACAGTCCGTAACGATCATGCTTCTTCCTCGTTTTCTGGTTTTCGATGTAGTTTTTCGTGGATTGGCTTTTGGAAATGTTTTTAATTCTCGATGTGTTTCCTGGTAAAAATCGACTAACTTGATTCGATAGCGGAACATCGTCGAGGTCAGTCATAAATATATCTGAAGCCGTCATTCGTCGGTTTGAATCATTGACCATGGATAAAGTGTTTGTTTGTCTGGCTGTATTTTCAACTACAGAGGTGTGCTGGCGTAAGAATTATTATTAACCTCATGTTCGTTTATGTCTCTGTTGGTAAATTCGCTGCCAATAAAGTCCTCGGAAAATTTGCGCGGATCGTGAGCTACATGCACGCATTCTGCAACTTCATAAATGGTAAGCTTGATCATCGCACCAAGAGCATCGTTGTAGGCTAATTTGAATGGTGAGTAGCAAGTTTTATCTAGTGGCTGCAATTGAAGTGTGAGGTGGCAAAGTCAGAATTGTGATACCGTTTTCTTTTGCTAGATCCAAAACTGCGAGAGACAAATGACTCTCATGATTATAGTAGATCTATAGTTTTGGATTTGTCACTGATGCATTCGAATACTTTATGAAATGCTTCATAACATCTAGAATTATATCTGCATTCATTCATCCTGTTTTATTTCCCTGACCAAGCGTATTTGGGACACAGTTTTGAGTATTTTTGGGTTCAAGTTGACACGCGGGAACACCATGGCCGGCGGTATAAAGCATCCAGCAACGTTAATGATACAACATGTCGTGACCGTAGTGCCTCTTTCTGCACTTGTGCCTTGGGATACTTATTTACTATTTTTAGCTGTGACCACCTTTGAAGTTTTAGTTGGAACAGTTGATGTTCCTGTTTCATCCAAGTTGTAAATATTCGATGGATCGTAAAACTTTGGTTCCCGGTCGTAAAGGGTCTTTAAGTTGTCGTAGAAAATTTTGACATTGTGTGGATTGAACGACGTGGCTCTTGTTAAACTGCAGTTTTCAGGATTTCGTAAACTAATATTTGGATTTCTTTTGCAAAAAGCCATGAACCGGTCTTTGCCCGCTGCTCCATTTGCTTGCCATATTGTTTTTGAAAGCAAGATCGAAAGCGAACTTCCGGCATTCTAAACTGGTTAAGCCGAAACCCATTTTTGAGCAACGAATGAGGTAGTAACTTAACTCTGTCTCTTGTCCGTCGGATAAAATTTGACGTTTTTTGAAATCTGCTTCTAACTTCGTTTCTTTTCTATTTTTTATTTTCATGACGTATCGATAAAAAGTAGCAAACGGAATGTTATGAGCTTTGGCTGCTTGACGAATGCGATATTCCTTTACACAGTGGGCTTGTAACGCTTCTTTCATCATTTCAGCCGTGGTTGAACTATTCTCTGTCTTACGTTTATAAGTTCGCATCATTTTGACAGTCTCGAAATGCGAAAAAGAAAAGAAATTAAGTTCAATACTGATCCATGTATCCCCACAAAAATGATCCAAGTATCCCCTCAGTACATAAGCTAATTATTATACTTCTTACAATTAAACAGTAAACACTAACCTAAAAAAATTCACAGGAAAGTATCAGAGTATAAGTGTATTTTCATCAAAAAATCTGGATATATTTACTTCGTGAAAAGAACAGTAAACTTTGTCCAGAGCACAGGTTCCTACTGTTTTGAGAAAAGTTATGTTATCGATAGGGTTATCAACCGATGGTAACGTTTCGCGAAAGATCCTAGCAGTTGTGCTAACATTTCTAGTCATTCATCTATCCCCGTGATCCAACTATCCCCACTCTCCCCTACATGTTGGCACACTCTCCCAGAAGAGGCTTGTAAATCCACTTTCTTCAATAACTCGTTGCAATATGTCTGGAAATTTGAAAGCCGCCTCATTATTTGCACTGGCACTTTTCCCACAAATTCGCACATTGTGTATTTCATATAGCTTGCGAAATCCAACCTCGACTTGCTTCAAAGTTGTGTGGTTCAGAATTATCTCCTTCACGCTCTTTCATAATATTAAAAGACTCCAATTATCACTACAATTTTCAACTTATTATATTTCGTAAATATTATCATAAAGATAGTTTTCTTTTCTTATTTGCATTGTCTTCGTTATTGTTCACTAATTTCTTTTTTTTTTGTTGCAGCATCACCGGCAGTATCTTACAGTTATCACTGAACATACGAGTACCCGAGTATTGGATAGAAGCCAGTGGGAGTTGCCTTAGTTCAACTTTTATACCTGACATGGAAAGTTGCGTCATTTCATCAGAAAAGCGTTACAAGAAATTAACATTTTGTAAGACTGTAACGTGCACTTCTTACATAACGTCTTTGTAATAACTGTGAACTAATTCACTTATTTCCTTCTCGAACGTTTCCTGGGCCCATAACCTATTGATGGTAACAATGGAGAGAATGCTTTGCTATTTCGCTAAGAACGCAAATACAAAGAGCAAAAGGTTTATTCTAATACAAATATGTGAAAAATATATGTACACGTTTACATATGTCATCGCGTTGAAAGATCGAATTTAAACTACTAGATCGCTTGATCGCTAGTGTTGCATTTTATGCATGTGAGAGCGTCACTACACACTGATAGAGGGCTTTTGTGTTGCAGATCTAACAGAAATGAATTTCTTTTGTAGCTGGCGAGCAGCATTTCGCAAGTGGTTTTTCGGTTTTCCTACTGTCTTTCATTCATTTCATGTGGAACCCATTTTCCTATCTTCTGGATCTTTCCCATGGCTTTCTAACGTATGGAGACGACTTCTCGTGTTTAATTGACCCGCGAGTTGTTACGTTTAAGCGTCATCCTCATCCAACAATGCTTTGCAATTCGCTGTCTTCAAACTTTTTCTTCCACGTTTTTCGTTTCTCAAGTTAATTTTTTCGAATTTTTCAAACCACTCAAAGTGATTTACCAAGCGCTCACCATAAGCTGCGACAAGGATTCGATGCGATTCTGCTTCGGTTTTCTGCAAATGGTAACAGAAAATCAATGCTGTACGCAAATCCTAGTTTCCAGTCACAAAATTCGACATGTTCGACGCTATTAAAAATTATGTTGTATGAAATTTGTGTGGTTATGAGTTTATCAGGTGTCAAAACAAGAAGATGACGAGGTTCGACGGTAACTAAATTGACAGCTAGGACTACGTATGGGCAAATTCCGGTTTTATATTGACACACCTGGTAGTGTTTCGTTTCGACATCGCAATTTTGGCGATTAACAAAGCCATCGAGGTGAAAATGTGCTTCATCGCTTAGGATGATTTTGCTCGGAAAATCAGCATCCATTTGTTGATGTTCAATAATTCATTCAACGAACTCTCTTCGCTGTGCATGGTCATTAGGCTTCAGTTGTTGTGTTAATTGAATTTTGTAAGCATGGAGACACAGATCTTTAGTGAGTATACGCTGTGGAGAGTTTCTTGAAATTTGCAATTCTTGTCCACGACGCCGAATTGAGATTCCTGGATTGTCACCGACACTCTCACGCAGTGCTTCGATATTGACATTTGAACGGCTTGTTTTTGAAGGACCAGTGTGTTTGGCGTATCCAACGGATCCAGTCTCCCTGAATTTTTCACTTAATCTCTTCACAGTTGACGAATTTAAAACACTATTCCGACCATATTTTATATGAAATTTTCGAACTGCGGCCGCCAAGCTTTCATTATTTTTGAAATATTGTTCAATAATGAAGACACGTTGTTCTACCGTGTAACGCTCCATTTTTACTAACCCTAAACTGTCAGCTATCGAATTGTTTTTTTCCTGCCTGCGTGCACAACACAAGAACAACAATACGCGATACTTACGCTTGTCGCAACAGGCTAGCCAATGCCGTACTCAGCTCAGTGGGAGGTCGTGTAGGTTCCTTTTATAAATGTAATGACGGACGTTGAATACAGAAGGTCTTGTCAGGAGAACAGATAATATGGGCGCCAACCATGAAGTTTGGGTCAAAGGTAATATGAGCTTACTAGATATATCCTCATTATTAAATATATTCGGCACCTTTTATTGAATGAAATACTATTTGACGTCAGGAGTGACCAAGATCACCTGGGAGGGTGCGTGTATTTAATCGTTGATTCTATATGGTTTTATTTTTCACGTAAACAACAAAGTTCTACTGTAAAAACTACACACGGCTATTCAAGAACTTGTATATTTAGCCTCTAGAGTCTCAAGGCTAAATATACACTAAAGTTTAGACGGAATTCGTTAATATAATTCATAAACTACATAATGCTTGAGATTAGCTAAATAATGCGCACAATGCGATAACAGTAAGTCAGTATAAAAGGTTTTAGCGTAGACCTTCAGAAGATAAAATACAAAATACGTGATATTAAGTTGTGCTGTGAGTTATGTAAATGCGATACAAGTCTACTCTGAATCTCTATATATGTATATCAATGAATTTAATAAAAGTACGGCAATCGAGTGAATGATTACTTTACAAGTTTATGAATATTAAAGATGATCATTTAGTTAAAATTACTAATGCGAAATATGAAATATTCGAAACAAAAAGAAAGAACTAAAACATATAGAATGTTAACAGTTTAGCTGTCATGGCCTCCGGATGATGTCATCGCGTGAATTTCTAAGTTTTGTCTGCCTCGTTTGTTGGAGAAGATGGCCTTTCAGAATTGTTCGATGGATTAGACTATAGGATCTGCTTCTTTTAATACCTTTTGGGGAGGTATAACGGTAAGGTGTTCAATTCGGCACGACGAGGTGTATTGAGGGTTCGATAACGGATCTCTTCTTCCGCGAACGGGAGTTGTACTTATTAAGATACACCTGAGGGTCTGCTGAAGAATTCCCTACTCCAGGATAAACAATATCTTTACGATATTTCGATAAATCGATACACAAAACTTAATTTCACCCAGCAAAACTCTCCCGATATCGTTACGGTCTTTACCACTCGGCTACCTATTGCCTACTCGCTACTGCGCCGGGCGAAGATTGACTTTCCATCCTCGTGATTGGACGAATTCAGAACGTTCAAAGGCACTGTTCAACGCGTTGATATGATCGGTGCAGAAATACTACGGAAGGAAAATTTGACTACTGGGACTAAAGTTTGAGGCCAAATTTGAAACATGTTTAGCGAAATACTGAAACTGAACTAATGTAATTTGTGCACGTCACAAGTCCAAGGAAAAGAGGTGACGGCTTTCTTTTTAAACTGTATATTTATGCCGTTCTGTAATGAAACATTTGAAAACGACAAATTCTTTAATGTTTACTACAATTACAATATACTTTTTTTTTTTTTCATAAATTACTTACATTGCCATTCCATATGTAACGTAAGAAAAACTACCCATCCTATTTTTCTTAATTCTTTTTTTTTATACATCTCAATTCTTGGGTGGTGTCTTTGTTCAATTGATTCCCAATGTCTTCGTTTGTCTTTCTTTTCCGATTTTAGGTATGGCACAAATAATCATGGTCGTCAGGTGGAGTCTGCAATGTAATTGTAATTATAATTGTGTTATATTCATAAAATGATCATAGCCTCCTCAAGAAGTTACTGGTATATTCCCCGTATTTTTTTATTAGAGGCCCGATGAAAATGGCAAATTGTTTGTGACTGATCTTGAAAAAATCGTAATTTTGTTTTTTCTAAATAAGATTGATTGGTTAATAATCAATGATTACAACAAGCCAACAACAAGCTTTCTTCATTGTAAGGCCTAAGAGGAACCCAAAACGGATCTTCAGCGCGTGGAGGTGTCACAAAGTTATTACGATGCACAGTTACCAAATTTTCACTAAAGATGAACGTTGTTTGTATACCCGCGCCAACCCGTCAGTATACAAAGACGACTCTTTGTCCACGAATTGTTGTAAAATCTCTTCTAATGTCTCCGCCGTGTAGTCTGCCACGAGTACCCCGAAAACGTTTTTGGTAATATGACTTACACCCCCGAATACCCAAATAGATTCCTTCTCCGCCCTAGTTAGCCTTTCCCGATTATATTTCCTCGTGAACAGGTGGGTTTCATGTACCTCCACCACGAAATAGGGTGTTTAGGGTATTATGGTATAATTGTTTTGGTGTACGGGAAAGTAATTATAAGTTTTTGGTGTGATTGGCACATGTATCAGGTAAGCAAAGTTCGGGCGGCTTTTGATGGTAAAATATAAACTATTTATTAAGGAAGAATAAGACAGTATTATTTATCGAAGTAATTACCATCACACTCAATGACCTTTGGCCAACGTGACACCAATTTTTGTATACCTGTATTGTGGAAGTCTATATGGAATTTGACTGTATTTATAACTTTAGTTTTGAACTGTGTATGCTTCAGACAGTTGTCCAGAGACAATGTAAGGCGGTAATCACTTGGTGAAATGTCAGGAGAATATGGAAGGTGTAGTAACGTTTCCCGGTCAAGTTCAAAATTTTTTCCCGGGTCACTCTACTTTTGCTACTTGGAAGGGTTCTGTAGCTGAGTGTATGTTACTAGTATATGACAATAATGCGTAATTAATTGGCTTTGTTATATTGTGTTTGGGTTTTTATTCTTGTAAAATACTAAATAAAAAATACTAAAATACTAATACTTTCCATTATTGTCGATTGGAAATTCTCTATTTGACTGTTGCTATTTGGGTTCTACTGTCTCGTATAGTGTAGTTCTATCTCGTATCAGTTACATAGGTCTTGAAAAACACGATTTGTGAATTCTATGCCGTTGACACAGGTTATTTTCCTTGCTATTCCAAAACAGGAGAATTATCGAATAATTGCATTAGTAGTTTCGATTGCATTCAGTGACGTTATCGGGTAGGCTTGCCCGTACTTGGTGCAGCTATTGATCATCGCTATAAAGTGCTGGTGGGATATTTTGAATGAATCGATGTAAAGGTGTTCGAACGGTTTCCATTCGATGTGGATTTGGAAACGAGTTTGTCTGATTTATATAGTTTATATAGTTTTATTTTTTGTTTCTGACATGTATTTTGCAAAAATTAATATAGTCTCGACCGTCATTTTTTAGATTTGACCAATAGAACTGGCTGAAACATTTTCGCTGATTCCGCAATATGTTATTTTTGTTTCGTGGTATATTTTAATTTTTTGTTTCTTCGTCTTGTGACTGAACATCTTCTAAAAGTGTGATACTGATGGTTATTATGAACTTTCTATTAAAGAATTTTTGCAAGTTTGCAAGGTTAATTAATGGTTTTTCATAATGGTTAAATATAAAGAACACGCAGTAATGTTGGTTAGGGCGTATGCTTCTTTACGAGGTTATAATGGGTGATTTTTTAACCGTTTAGGTTTTTAAAATTGAAAAAATACAGAAAATTTGCATAAGTGAATGAAATATTTATTTGGGCCGAATCGGATTTCACCTCCTTAACAAGCGGCGTAAATAGCCGGCCCATTGTCGATGGTGAAGGACAAAAGGATCGCTATATCGGACAGTCGAAGTTCGAACGACCCACCGGTAATGAAAGGAAAGCTGCTCTCGGCGACAGTTGAATGAATGGGGTATCGACCCCCAAGTTCACGGAAATAAGCGCTTCCCTTCGTATTACGAACGGTATCTCACCAATGGCAGCTGTCTTCCAGAGCTGGAATTGTGGATGGCTTGTCTCTGTACACGAGACACTTCACGTATCCCCACAAAAAATAGTCTAGTGGGGTCAAAATGGTATGATCTTCGCGTCCATTGGACTGCTCCAAAACGTGAGATTAATTGCTCACCAAACTCGTCTCAATAGGTTCGTGATATCGCGTGCCGTGTGGCATGTGGCACCGTCTTGTTGAAACCACATGTCAACCAAGTCCAATTTTTCCATTTTGGGCAAAGAAAGTCGGTAATCATCGCACGGTACCTTGCTCCATGGACTGCAACGTTACGATTTTCATCGATCTTGAAGAAGTACGGTGCAATGATGCCGTCTGCCCACAAACCAAACGAAACAGTGCGTCTTTCAGGGTGCATTGGCAGCTTTTCGCACCAAATTCGGCAATTCTGTTTGTTGACGTACCCATCGAGGTAAAATCGCGGGTGAACGCCATGGATATGAGATTCCTAAGACGAATAGAAAACAAGACCAAGAAAGACAAGATAAGAAACGAAAATTACTGGCAAAACCTAGGAATAAAACCCATATGAAGAATAGTGGAGGAGAGTCAGCTGAGATGGTTCGGCCATGTGTGTCGTATGAGTGATGATAGACTGACAAAGAGAGTGTATGAGACACGAGTGATAGGAAAAAACAAAAGAGGAAGGCCAAGAAGAAGATGGAATGACGATGTCAGGGAGCAGCGGCAGAGAGGGGAATTGAGTGGGAGGGAATAAAGGATCAGACCGGAGACAGAAAACGGTGGAGAGAACTATATGGAAAATAGGAAACTTGACACCATCCAAGCCTTACACCGAAAGGTAGATAGAGGAATATGATTAAGAAGAAGAAGAAGAAGACGTACCCATTGAGCCAAAATGAACTTCGTCGCTGAAGACCATTTTTCGATAGAAAAATCGATCTCCATCCCACTTTCCTAAGGCCCATTCACCAAACAAACGACGTTGTGGTACGTCACCTGGCTTCAGTTCTTGCAGCAGCTGTATTTTGTATGATTTCATACCGAGGTGCTTACGTAAAATCTTCCATGTGGTCGAATATTACAAACCCAATTGTTGACAACGGCGACGAATTGACATATCGCGATCTTCATTGACACTAGCACTCTTCGCACATGAGTTGATGGATTAATGTCCCATAAAGTGAAGCGGGTGCGAAATTTGGTCACAACAGCTTTAATAGCCTGTTCGGTGGGTTGGTTATGACGACCATAAAATGGACGTAATTTACGAAACACATTTTTCACACAGCACGAATTTTGATAATAAAATTCAATGATTTGCAAGCGTTGTTCGTTTGTAAGTCTATTCATGGTGAAATGGCAAGCCTTACTGAGAATTTTCGACATTGCCACATGTCACGAATCTTTTTTTTACACTGAAAAAATTAAGACTGAAAACCTCTCAAAGTGGCTACGGATGTCACACGAGCTTCAATAAATCCGAGATTAATCGGTCCTTCCGATTCTTCATCAAAACCTAAGCGGTTTGGCGATCCAAAAACGACAATAAGGCAACGGAACTGCGAAGTATTTTCCCTAACATCAGACGAATTGCCGAGACTTCAAATCTCAATCCCAATCCCAAGGCCACGAACGAAGAGAAAAACGTAACAGTAATTATGTTTTTAGAAAATAAAAGCTCCTTTTTAAAACAAATTTTTTATTTCAGCGAACGGGATCGTTTCGTATCTTACGAAGGACTAACTTACAGACATATATTCTCTTAAGACAAAAGATGCAAACGTAGAAATTTACAATGATGATGAAAGATTATACTTGTGTAGCATACCATACAACGTAACACAGTATGTCTCTTTTTATTGAATATTTTTTCGTAGGGAGCTTGAAATATCTTATATTATCTATTGGCTCAACAGGCCACACTATTAACAGGCCAAAGTTATAATATGAATACAATATAGTAGTCTGAAATACATGTACGCCAAACATAAAAAATATTAGTTTGTAAATTCATCGTTGAATTTATTAGCCAGTTTACACAAAACATAGATTGGCGTCGGCTTAATGATTTCCGTCCTAGCAAAGGGTAGTCTGAAGCTGCAATCGGTGCGGGAGTTGATACGCGGTACATAAAATGCCAGACGCTGCAATAAAAATCCGCAGTCAAACTTGTTGTTCATCAAGTTAAGAAGAAATTTCTTGCAAATCATATCCCTTAGAGACGCCAGTGAGACCATACCCTGTCGTTCCAGTAAATCGGATTGCAAAGTACCAACATCAGGATATATGCCATCCTGTTTGAAGGACAGAAACTTCAACATTTTTCTATGAATGCGCTCTAGTGGTAGATGATCACACTTGTACAAGGGATAGCACGCCAAAGGTATATTTTCCAATTTGCTAAGGACGAACACATAGTACAGCACCTTGAGCAAGCCCGGATCCTTGAAATACCTCCACACCCGCATCAGAAAACCCATGGCCCTACTTGAATCTGGGCAGATCGATGATATGCGGGAGTTGAAAGTAGAGTTAGTATCAAACACAATTCGCGAGTCCCTGACTTCCGCGTTTCTCTCGATCACATTATTGATGGTGTAATTGGTGGAAAAGGATGTTGAGGGACAGCACGAAAGTTCGTAACACTTTCGTATGTTTAAGAATAATTTAGAGTGATTGCATCCCAGAAGAAATTTAGCGTCATCAGCATAAGCCAGGACTGGCCATGTCTTGGATAATAGGAAGTCATTTATAAAGATGTTGAACAAAAGAGGGCCCAGATTTGATCCCTGCGGGACCGAGGTAAGGTTGAATGCCTTCGAAAAGAAACCTTTATTAAAAACAAAACATCTTCGGTTCTCCAAATACGAACACAAGAGCTCCATCGCCGATGGAACGAAGCCAAATTCACTCAATTTATGCATGGTGTCCCAAGCACGAGAAAGGTCCGAATAAATGACGTCAATCTGGGCACGTCGATCTAAAGCTTCACCAACGTATTGGCAAATAGTTGCTATGTTTGCATCAGTAGAACACCCAGAAATAAAGCCATGCTGACAGGGAGCAGAAGAGGATGAATATTGAAGTACATGGACTTGTAAAGGTACTTCTCATTACTTTAGCAAAATTCGATAAGATTGATATAGGTCCACCCCTGTGGGAGACCAAACCAGAAAAATAGGCCGCAAATCATCTCCAGCTGTCAGTCTGCAGTCAGCAGACATGAGACACAAGGTCATCCTCGCTAGCAGGCAAAAAAGAACAGGGTAATCTGTAGCAGGCGATATGTAAATACTGGGCACCGGCTAGACTTAAACGAAATAATTCTATAAATCGCCTCTCCGGTAACGGAAAAGGATTACTTGCATCTCCTTGTTGTTTGCGGTACAAAATCAATTGTCGATTTTGACGACGCCGATCTTTCATGAAAAAATGATGGGCTATTGGCAATGGTATATTATACAAATTTCATTTACTAAAATAGTTTAGTTTTGATTACAAACTACCACTACCAGTACTACTTTATAAGTGTCAATTTTTAATTGAGATATGATTGAAATGAACCAAAATTGTACAGTTTAGAACATTTGTCGTCGTCTGAACGATCATACCCGAACTCTGAAAACGACACAGACTCAGGAATTGCATTTTTACTCGACGTCGATTTATGTGTCGTGTCGACGATTCGGAATCCGGCTGCAGGTGGCCTGAGCCTCCTCCACCGCTTCGTGGCGCTACAGAAATTCAGTCCTACTCCTTTTAATCCCACCCTGTATACAACGTGTCCTAGATAACATTTCCAACATGGGGACCTCGCTTATTGTAAAAGATACAAATTTGGTTAAATTAGACAAATTGTTCCTAAGGACTAATGAAATTATACAATATTCTATTTTTATGGTGAAAAAAAACGAAAAATGTAAAATTTTTTTTTTTCTTGTAGTAACTTTTTTGTTCTAGTGGATACATAATTTCTTTTAACATTTTCTTAAGATACTTTTTATGTAGAATTGAAATATCGACTTGGATTTTTTTGCACTTCGTTTTTTAGTTTTGATCCATAATTTAATTTTTCTTATGGAACGTCAAGTCGGATTTGAAATAATTGAACGTGTTTTGTCATCCTCTTTACAATGATATATCACATGTATTATCTATTTTTTTAATATTAAAGAAAATTGAAAAAAAAAAATTTATTAAACAGTCTAACCAAAAGTAGGCGTGGTACACAAGTGGACAACAAATAATAGAAAAAAAAAAAGATAGTCAAACAGGTAATAGTAACGGAGATAATTATCTAATCATAAAAGATGTTCAAACAATTGCCCATTCCGTTCTAAACATCATTGTGCCCTGCGTATTGTCGTCGTAATCGCATTAAGTAGCTTTTGGCGTGTAATGGTACCAAATGCTGCAAGAACAGTTTCACATAGATCTTCGGTATTATTAAATGTTTTCACATACACCCGATCTTTTACGTAGCCTCAAACAAAAGAATCCAAGGGCGTCAAGTTTGGAGATCCAGGTGGCCATAAAATCGGTTCTCGATTACCAATCCACAAATTTAGAAAACGATTCTTAAGGTATTTGGTGATTATGTTTGAATTATGGGTGGGGCGCCATCTTGTTGAAAGCTGATGTTAATATTTTCAGTCAATGGTAAATCATCAAGTCTATTTTCCAAATCAGTTTGTAGTAAATTCAAATACCTTGCAGTATTTAGCGTTTCGTTAAAAATATAGGCCCAATAAGTTTAGTGCCTAAAATACCACACCAGACATTAAAACCAAATTGCACTTGATATCGACTTTCCTTTAGAACACGGATCTCCAAACTACGGCCCGCGGGCCAAATTCGGTCCGCCAGTGTCATCAATCCGGCACGCGACAGCTAATAGCTTGTTGGATAAAAAGGCACAGAATGATAATAACTCGGATTTATTTACTTGCTAGGTAAAGCTTAATGACAAGTATAATGCGCAGAAAACTCACTGAAGTAATCAGTATGGCCCCAAGGTTGGACTTCTACTTTGTATTTCATTCTCATTGAAAGTAACCATGTCATTTTCAGTATTTACGTTAGCGGTGATGTTACGTGTAGCAGTTTGCTCCCTCTCAGGACTCGGGAGAGGATGAGAGCAATATTTCCGGAAATATTTTCTTTCTTGCAGAAAATATTTCGTCAAATTCATCACCTAATTCGAAACAACGTCTGTTCTTACCAGTTTTTATTATTATTGTCGACGTATTTTTGGTAATTGTATTCTAAAGTGCTCCACTCGTTTTCGAAATTCATTGCAGTATAGCATAGATTGCACTCTGTGTTCCAATAATTGGCAATTACCTCCTACATCCTTTTTAAATTTCTCATTTCTAATTTCGTCCTGTCCATTTTATATGCATGTATTAATGCTTTAGTCGAAGCAGGACCACATGGCAAAGATTGGAATACTTGGAGAAGTAGGAGTATTCTGCCCTTTTTGTGTAAATGTATTGTTTGAAAATAAGATACTGTGGTAAAACTGAAAAATCCACAGCAGATGTGTTGAAAGAGAAAGCACTGTTCTGTAAATTTATACTAAGTTATGATTAAGGCATTTCTCTCTATGTAAAAACAGCCAGTTTATGTAACTAATGAGCGTCAGCTTTTTAAATAATTTGTCCGTGTTGTAGAATTATCATCTATACTCTTTGTTAAATAAGATTCCACATGGAAGGGATCCTAGCTGTAAAAATAACGTAATGCATTACATTCTATTCACTTTCCGGAAGTATGTATATGTATGCGTAGCACGACAGACCCTATAGGTCTTAAGGCTTCATTGATTATTGCCTTCCATTCAGTCTTGTTCTTAGCCTTTCCCTTCCAGTTTCTAATTCCCATTTTCCCATCCCAGTTTCTTTAAGGTCTTCTTGTACTGCATCCAGCCATCTTGACTCTTCTTATCTTCTCCCTTTTCCACTTACCCCGCTCCGCAACACCGTCTTCTACTCCGTTGTCCATACAAGTCCATTAGCTCACTGTTAGATCTTCTCTCCCACATCTCGCCCTTTTTTACCACTGTTAATCCATCTTATGATTTTTCTCTCCTACATTTGCAGACGATTCTTGTCCTTTTCTTTTAATATCCACACATCACATCCATAAATAACAACCATTATTATTATCCCGTCCATATGCGTATTGTAATTGGCGATTCATAACGGCTTGGGAGTGATAATCTTGTCTTCTTTTCATGAGGCCAGCGAGTGGCAGATGTCATAATCAAGTTTTAAAAGTGCGTTGGCACCGAAACCAAATTATTATCATTCCAGCAACACACAAACAAGCGGTTGGATTGTAATGTACTAGTTATATAATATTCAGGCTTCCTCAGATGTCTTGTCAGATTTTTATAATTACGACTTTCTTCATGGTGGGTGGTCATTAGAAAGTCGTTCATTATTTCCATTTTCCTCACTCCTTGAGAGCTTGACGAGTGAAGAGCTGACATTGACGGCCATTTTATAAAATGACAAATAACAAGCGAGTCATGTCATTTATTCAATAAATTCAGGGCAGCCAATATTAAAATATTTTTAAACGTTAGATTATACTAGAAATCCACAAAAATATTTTTTCTACCATAAATTTAAAATTAACTGACGTCCGATCTATCGAACGTTATTCTGCAATGGGTTAAGCTCCTCACAGTGGGTAGTTCCTATCCATCTGTTGCCCACGTTAAAATACTTGTGAAAGGAAAAATACTGTATGGTGCTACGTTTGGTTTTCCTATTTTAATTTTTCTAACCATTAACCACACACCTTGGCATCGCTTACCTACAGAAGGAAATTTTCATTCTAGATTGAGTGTAATAATTAATAGGTGCTACTGTTCTTATCTTCGAGAAAAAACTGTTTAAATCCCAAGGAATAAAAAAATAGAAACTAACACAAATATCTTCAGCAAGAAGTATTAGCACAATGTAGCAGCAGCAGTAAATAATTCAAAATGGCGCCTTGAAAACATTTGTTGTTTGTTTTCCCAGCTTGACTTCATGCTTGAACTAAATCTGCGAGTATCTTTTTGACGAACAAGTAAGTAATTATAAATAGTCGATCCAAGGTTCCGTGGCCAGAAAAGAAAGATTGATTCCTGATTTATCAGCTGACTGGTTCTGAATGTTAGTGACATGCTTTAATCACAAACATCGCAATCATAAGAATGCTTTAATTAGTTATCGTTGAGCCAGCCACTGAAGAACATCCATAATATGTAACACTGAGTCCAGATCACTGTTCTTTCATCTCTGTGGAAATAATACCTCAAAACAATGTTTGGATTATTTTTTGTTCACTTTGGTAACTCATTAGTACCCGCTGTACGTATTTGGGTACAGTTTACCGTACTAAAATGAGGACCGCGGGAACTAATGGGTTAAAAATTAACTTTCATCTTGCTCGTGCATGGGATTACAATAATTTTCTTTCAATGTCATGAATTTTGTTATACTCGTTTCCTTCAAAATACTTCTCATATTTCTCCTTTTTTTGTCTATTTTCAGTTTTTGATATCTTCGATTGTCCTTGTAATGTAAATTTGCATAAGTGAATGAAATATTTATTTGGGCTGATAAATGAATGCCTGCCATTTACTTTTTAAAGATTATTTCATGTAAATGCTGCCCGCGGCTACACCGTAGGTGGTCCATCCGTGAGCTCCAATTTTGGCATACTTTTTCCAGCATTTTTGGCCGGTATCTCACCAATGGCAGCTGTAATCTTTTCTTCCAGGGCTGAAATTGTGGATAGCTTGTCCCTGTACACGGGAGACTACAATTATCCCCACAAAAATAGTCTAGTGGGGTCAAATCGCATGATCTTCTCGGCCAATGGACTGCTCCAAAACGTGAGATTAAGTGCTCACCAAACTCGCCTCTCAATAGGTTCATTGTATCGCGTGCCGTGTGGCATGTGGCACCATCTTGTTGAAACTACATGTCAACCAAGTCCAATTTTTGCATTTTGGACAAAAAAAAAGTCGGTAATCATCCACAGTACCTTGCTCCATTGACTGTAACCCGCGGATGCCGCGGAATACTTCGAGGTGGTCGGCGTGGATTTCGATTTTCTGCTCGGGGGAGAAACCTAAACCGTGGGTGCCGTGAAGAGGCCGGTTTGGGGGTTTTTGAGGGGTTTCTCAAGGCTTTGGATAGTTTCCATAGGGAACCATCCTCCGTCGTGAGAGACTTGACCTTGTCGTCCCAGTTCTCCTGCTCGAAGGTTTTGAGAGCCTCTCGGAGCTGTCGAGCAAGATGATTTGCTCGGAGGCTGTCAGCGGGATTGAGGGTGGTTTGGGTCCTTTTCTTGGCTCGTCGTCTTTCCCTAACTAGCTCCCTTAGATCGGGTGGGAGTTGTCGAGAGTGTCTGCGGGGTCTGATGGTAGAAGATTCATCGAGGGTCCGAGAGATCGCCTTGGTGAAGTTGTCTGCGGCTTCCTCTAAGAGGGCCGCTTCCTGAAGATTTTCGTTGACACTGAGGTTGGTGAGAACTTTGGAGGAGAAAAAGATTCCAGTTCGTACGCCGCCGAACTTTTTCCTCCAGATGAAGTAGTTCGCTAGCTAGGGTGATTAGGATGGGGTTGTGATCTGATGAAAGGTCAGCGATGCTTTCCACGGTCACGTTTACCGGGATGTCTTTGGATATGGCGAAGTCGAGGACATCGGATTGGGCGCCAGCACGGAAGAACGTGTGGCCGTCGGGAGGGTGGTACGAAAGCCCTAAGGCTTGGATGATGTCGATCAGCTGCCTGTCCTCAGCTCATATGATCCGGCTGCCCCAGAGGTGGTGCTTCGCGTTCAGATCGCCCGCCATCAACACCGCGTTGGGGTCGGTGAAGATTTGGTCGAAATCCTGGCGCGAAACCCCGCCAGGGGCGGGCCTATACGTCGCGTAGAGTTTTAGCGGACCGAAATCGGTCCAGATGATGACTGCCGCCGCCTCCAGAGAGTTCAGCGGCGGCACTACGACCTCGGAGTGGCGGATTGAATTTTTGACGAGTACAGCTGTCCCGCCGCCGCGGCCCGTCAAGCGATCTCGACGGTATGTTTTGTAATTCACGACCTTGAGACTGTCCCCCGGGCGGAGGCCAGTCTCGCTGAGAAGGGCAACGTCGATTTGGTTCTCTTGAAGAAAGTCTCTTAGCTCAGGCGTACGAGTTCTGATGCCGTTCGCGTTCCAGGCGACTATTCTGGAAATGCCTTGCTGGTTTATGCTTACCGATGTATTCATAAACGGGTTGATAGGTTAATAGAGGTTACGGGGATGGAGCCCTGAACCTGCTGCTGTAGTGCGGACGAGAATTGTCCGACCAGCTGTAGGAGGGTGGTCACGGCGCCGAACAAGTCGGTGTTGTTGGTGGCGGGGGGCTTGGGCCTAGTAGGGACTGGCTGGGCACGTCGGTACGCAGCACCTTAGGGGAGAAGATTTCCCTTTGGTGGCGTCGGAATACTTCCTGCCAGAGGAAGTCGCCTGGGAGGATTGGGTGGCTTGGGTGGCGGCCTGGAGGGGCGCTTGAGCCGGGGTCTTTTTCGCCGAAGGGGCGGCTTGGGATCGGGTTGGCAATCGGGGTTTGGGGTAGTGAGGGCATCCCTTGTAGTTTGCCGTGTGTGAGCCAACACAGTTGGCGCATTTGGCAGGGTCGCCTTTCTCCTTGGATACGGGGCAGTCTGCGGCGCGATGGTTTTCGCCGCAGCGGACGCATTTGATCGCTGCCGTACAGCGGGATTGGGCGTGGCCGAACCGCTGACAGCGGTGGCATTGCCCGACGGCTGTTCGGGAGCGGAGGGATTCGACGGAGACCACTAGTCTGCGGATCTCCTTCAGGGCGAAGATGTCCTCGTTTCTCGGGAGCTTTATCAGGATGAGGGGCATTTCCTTCTTGCTCCGGGGGTGGCGGAGGCGATGGATGCCTTCGGGGTGGAATCCGAACTCTAGGAGTTCTTCCACTTCTTTGAGGGGGTCTCGACGGGGACCTCACGGATCACGATGTTCAAGAGCTTCTCCGAAGGTAGCTGATAAGTGTGGTACGGTAGTACCAGACCGTCGAGCATCCTTACGGCAGCCCTGAAATCTTTCTCCGTGGTGGGGAAGAAGCGGATTCCGTCCGTCGTATTTTGGGCCTTGGAGAAGTTGACTCGAAGCTCAGAGAACTTCGTCGTAACGTGTCCCCAGGCGGATTTTTCCCTGAGGACGATGGGGGAATCTTGTTAGATTCGGACGGGGGCCTGCGAAGCAGCAGCGCCCTTTTGGCTCGTTGAAGCCGAAGTCGGTGGAGGGGCGGTGGTGGCGGTCTTTGTGACCGTGGCAGCCGGTGGCCTTTGCTGGCTCTCGGCGCTGGTGGAGGGTGGCGGCCGGTTGCGCCATCTTCTTCGAGGCAGAAGGTTGCCTCTTCTTACCGGCCTTACGCTTTCTGCCGGCTTTGGTCCAGCCGGCATCGTCGCGCTCTGAACCGGAGTCGGAGACCGACTCGTCGGATGCAGAGGGGGCGGGGAGGCCGCTGCGGGGGCGGCGGGAAAGGCTGCAGTCGAAGCTGCGATGCGTCGCCTTCGGAGCTCCTCGGTTAGCTCGGCGATTAACCGGACGAGGGTTTCGTCGTCGTAATCGAGCGACGCGAGGAGCTTTGCAGCAGACGGCCGGGGTCCGCGAGGGCCGCAGGCGGGGGATTCCGGTCTGGAGGACGATGAGGAGCCCTCGTCCATGGACTCCTCGGCGGAACGGGGAGGGGAGGGAAATCCCTGCGGTGAGGCGTTGTTGGCTAGAAGAAGCCATCTGAAAATTGTCCAAATGGACGAAGACAAGTTAAAATGTTTTCGATTTCCGGAGCCGGAGCTTCGAAAATCGAAAAATTGGCCGCTTTGGACGGCGAAAAGCCGGCTATGCCGGTTCCTCCCCGTCGGAAGCTTCCTCGATGAGCAACTTCGACTTAGTTGATGGCTCTTTTTCGTGAACCTACCGGAGATTAACTCCGGCAGTGGTGGTTTGTAGAAATAATATTTCTACGCTCGGAGAAACTCGTCCGTCTCTGGTAGTACCTCGACGTCGAATGCCTCGGCGCATCGGATTGATGCCGCCGTTATATCGCTGAGCTGTTCCGTACACGGACCGCTCTCGGAACGCTTTATCGATTCTAACGAATAGCCTCGTTGTGGATACGGAAAGACACGTCCGCTCGTGTCCACTGCCAGGAGTGGATTACTGTCGGTCGCTGCGGTTAGCGTGGCTTTTATATCGCGCATACGACTCTGGAAGCTTCGTGTATCTACTCGTACCTACGCGAGCAATCGGGAATTCGGGACTATTGCTATCTCGCTTGCTCACACCGCGCTAGAAAATTCTTGATTTCTCTACTATTTTGAACTTTATATAAAGGCAGCAAGCGATGTTACTTGACTTAGCATTTTTTGGGCGCTAGATTCAAATAGCGCGCGCGCGAGATTCAAATTACTTTTCGAACATATTTTTTTTTGGTTTTATTCTGGAATAGAATTAAATATTCTTCGAATGTACGAGAGTATTATTTTTGCTGTCGGCGGGCCACTAGTATTCGACAGACGGGCCGCGGTCTGTGCATCCATGGAATAAGCAAACAGGCCACCTTCTTGTATTTCTCTTGCATGTGTAGGTTGAAGCTAGCTTGTCGGCGGTATCTACGCCCGCTTTTGTTTTGTTGTAATCAAGAATGATAACTGGCTTCTTATGTTCTTCAGGAGAGACTTTAGCATCGTGATGCATCGATGATAGAAGTAAGACACTTTTATTTTTCTTAGGTGTATATGACACTAAGGTCATATTGTGTTGAAACCCAAATATAGATGAACAAACTTCTCTGTTTCTATTAGGCTTGAATTCGGCAAGTATAAAAGTTTTATTTTTCGTAATGTGCCAATTAGCGTAAGGTTACGCTTTAGCAACTCAGTTGCTAAGTGGTAGTCAGTAAAAACATTATCTGTTGTTATATTGCGACCTGTGTTTTCAATTCCTTTTACTAGCCGCAAAACTACATTTCTGCCTAGATTTATTTGTCGGGGTTGATTTTCTTCTTTCCCTGTGTAAACTTCAGCACAGTAGATGTACGTGGTTTTGACATCACATAATAGCCATAATTTGATACCATATTTACCTCGTGGTTTGGTTGGAATATACACCCTAAATGGACATTTACCGCGATATGGTATTAATTGCTCATCAACAGTAAGATTCTCATATGGCACAAACATTTTCAGTAATTGACCTACGAATAAATCAAACAGAGCTCTGATGGGTGCCAATTTGTCATCTCTTCGACGCACAGCTCTATCTTCCTTATTATCAAAACGTAAAAAGCGGCTTGTATTACAAAATCTTTTGAGAGACATTGTAGCTCTGAATATAGGTCTGCCATCAGAATCACTCCATAGTTCTATCAAAGATTCTCCAGCACCTTTGTGTACACCAGCCAGCAATAATAAGCCTGTAAAAAAATATTACAAACCATATTTATAAATTTCGAAGTTTAGGTTTACCTATATATCCTTCCAATTCATCTCGATATATTTCGTTCACCCTTATGTCCCTTTCTGAACATACGCGCCTAAGTTCTCTATTAGTCTCATGTAACACCAAATCTAGCATTTCATCAGTTATAAATAATTTTAAAGCTGATATTGGTGTTTGATTTATGTGATGAATAGCATATCTTGTAGGGCCTGGTGCCAGGCGCAATACATTCGCAGATCTAAAAAAATTAAAATAAACAGAAATGGTGATA
The DNA here is from genome assembly GCA_038088585.1 of Chrysina gloriosa. Classification (NCBI taxonomy): domain Eukaryota; kingdom Metazoa; phylum Arthropoda; class Insecta; order Coleoptera; family Scarabaeidae; genus Chrysina; species Chrysina gloriosa. The sequence goes on along the minus strand of CM076093.1, from coordinate 38,614,783 downwards.
GTATAAAATTAGTTACCTAATTCGGGACGATGGTGGTTGACTTCTATTCCACACTGTACCGTCATGTGCAATATATTGCAAATTATCTGTTGGATCGTTTGTCTCTATGTCACTGTCAGATATTTCAACCTCATCTTCAACAGCCTCAATAGTAAAAACATTTTCGTCGTCTGACGTTTCTTCAGCAACGTCTTCCATGTCGTCGCCATCGGCAATTTCTTGATTTCCTATTTCTGTTTCACTGTCAGATTTCTCTTCCCAAATAGCTCGTAATTCATCATCAGTAAGTCCTCGTCGAGAGGTCATCTTCTTTATTCTATTCTAAAAATCTGTTTTACCTATCCAAAAACTATAATAATTGTTTTATAATTACCTTGTATCTATCTATATTACATATACAGCGTTGGCCATATGTATTAGACACCTTAGTCCTACGTACGAAAAACTTTAAATTATTGTTACCCGTAGTACAAAATCAAGAAATGAAATCAAAATCACAAACAGGAATGTATTCGTCAGTAATTTATTAAAGAATGTTAGTTTATTTTAATATTTAGTAGCACCTCCACCTGCTTTTATAACAGCACGCACTCTTCTCGGCATACTTGCTACCAGGTTATGGCACATTTCACTGGATATTTTTGACCATTCCTCGATTATTCTTTGTTTAAGAATGTTTTTATTGTTGCATTTATGTTTTACCACCTTAGTTTTTAAAATATTCCATAAATGTTCAATTGGGGAGAGGTCCGGAGACTGAGCTGGCCAGTCTAGAATCTCTATGTTATTTTCGTTGAACCACCCCATTGTTTGCCGTGATTTATGGCAAGGCGCATTGTCCTGTTGAAAATAATATTCAGGTACATCTGTATCAAACAATTTTCATACCGATGGCTCCAATACCTCCCCCAGCATATCAATATAAGCACCACTGTTCATACGACCTTTGCACAAGAAGAGTTCACCGACGCCGGATGCAGACATGCACCCCCAAATCATAATACTGCCTCCACCGTGTTTTACTGTAGGTACTATACAATCCGGGTGATATACCTCTCCTCGTCGTCGTCGAATGTACTGCGCCCCAGGTTGGCCGAAAAGCTGGAAAATAAAGTAATAAAATATACTTTAAATTGGCTGTCTTTTTTGAAAAACTTTAAGCGGTAATTTAACTTATCTACGTTTACTAACATTATAAATATCTATTCGTACATACCTCTATATTAGATTCATCGGACCATAATACTTTGGCCCAGTCTTCGACGGACCAATTTTTATATTTTCTAGCCCACTGAAGTCGCTCTTTCTTGTGTTCTGCAGTTAAGTATGGTTTTCGTCGAGCTCTACATCCACGTAAACCAACTGCCATAAGCCTTCTCCTAACTGTCCATGCAGAAATATCAATTGCATGATGCAGGACTAATTCGCTGGCGAGATCTTTCGACATTTTTGTCCGATTCCGTATGGCTGTTCTCTCTAAAATTCGATCTTCTCTTGCAGTTGTTAGGCGTTTTCTTCCATTTTTAGGCCGATTAGTGAATGATCTCGTCTCCTCGTACCTTTTTAGCGTGGTACGAACCGCACATCGCGAACACTTCATTTGTCTTGCGATCGCTGACAGTGTCATCCCTTGCGAACTGAGCAGAAGGATCTAGCCGCGCTGCACTTCCGTTAATTCACGAACTTTTGGCATTATTTTATACTTTACTGTATACACACTAATAATAAAAAATACACACTTGAATGAATGAATATAATTTCGCAACAAACTCCTTTTCGTTAGCGTGTCGGAAATAAAGTGATACTCAAAACTGTAAAATGACCCCTTACTTCAAAACTACCTGCTTAAGTACACGCGACCCTCGTTAAAATTACATTAAGGAGTTTTATCGAAAGTATTTCCGAGTACTATTTATCTGTAAATATAAATGTATTCATAATACGGCATTTTCACAGAGGTGTCTAATACATATGGCCAACGCTGTATCTCACAATTACTTTACAATTTTATAAACAATATATTACAACCTAAATTATTTTTTGAGTTTCGTCGCCACAAAACAGTAAGACACAAACGATGCATCACTCAACAAGGAACAGATTGAAATAGCTTGTCTAGCACATATCGCCATATTTGTTTCAAACAAGCATGAACACGATAAGCATCGGCAAATACGTATAGAAGATGTAAAGGGTACAGGTGTACCCATAAGCAAAGAACGTGTTAATTGTTTTTCCCTCATTTATTATTGTTTGTAATTGTGTGGCATAATGTAAATTAGTGTATATACATACGTATATTTTAGGATAACGTAAAACCACAGTGCCCTAAACGTGATATTAACAAATATTTAACAAGTTCATTTTAACGAATGGGTACAGACGTACCCATAAACACTACAAAGGTTAAAGAATTTATATGCGATTCAGTTAACTTTGGTAAAGCTCGAAACTGTCCACATCCATTGTCAATTTTAAATTCCGTTTCAATATTACTCCACTTGGCAACTCAATTAATTCCGGTTTCTTTTCCAACACCAATTTACTTTTCGTTAAATTATTCCTATACTCGACTCGCCGAACAGATGCAGTAGCAAATTATGACAACCTTGCAATGCAAAGCTCACAAAGCATAAATCACATGTAAACATATCAAAATAATAACCTCATTTTGTATTTGACATAAATAAAAATTGCAAAATAAGTACTAAAATGATTTTCTTATTTCTTCAAGTATGTTTTGTTGAATTAAATTATGCATCTCCAATATATAGAATTATATATAGTAAATAAAAAATACACAATGGTTTTAAGAAGATCTATGTAATATATAAATACAAAATAAGGAAACAAATAATTAATATTTTTTTTTGGTACGTATTTATATAAGAAACAGTATCCTAAAAAATTAACTCACTGTACAAATAGGTATAATCAAAAATAATAAATTTTATACATATTACAAAAATTTAATACAGTAAAGGAATTAATTATGACACACTAAAACGTTCTTAACATGTATCTTCTTCGCTATTAGATGATGTAGACGAATCATCATTCATTGTAATGATTAACGGCTCTATGTGTATATCTATGAGATTGTCAAGTTCCCACATTTCCTTCTCTGTTTGAATAACATGTTTAATAGCATTTTGCCAATTTTCAACAGAAATATTGTCAATACCTCGTTGAAATAATTCTTTCACGTCTGCCAATTTAAATGTGGTGTTATGTCTCGCAACATACCCCTTCACTTGTGCCCATATTAGTTCAATCGGGTTTAATTCACAGTGATAAGGGGGAGTCTAAGTACCTTTCTATTAGTGTTTTCTATTAATTCATTAACAGCATATTTCGGAGGGCCAGATAAATGTTCTTTAATTAAAGCTAACAATTCTGCTTTTACATTGTTTTCTTCATATGCAATACTATTTTCCCTCATCCAGTTTTGCATTTCTAATTTGCGACTATTAGTTGTAGGTGGCTTATTCAATTTACGACTATGGTACGGAGCATTGTCAAAAATTATAACGCAATTTTCTTTTAAATTGGGGAGAATACATCTCATCCACTCTTCAAACCTTTCTGCGTTCATGTCTTCATGATAATCTCCTGTTCTCTTTGATTCAAAGAGGAGTAAACCATTTTCTACAAATCCTTCATCCGAGCCAATGTGTGCAATTATAAATCTTTTGCCTTTGCCTGAAGGATTTTTAAGACCTGTACTTAAATCTTCTATAAATGCTTGTCTTGCAGTGACAACAGACATATCTGTCCATACTTTATTTACAGTATGTCCAGCATTTACCCAAGTTTCATCCAAGTAATATATCGGGGTACCATTTTCACGATATTTTTAATTTCACGAAGGTATTTCCGTCTCCAGGTAATAATGTCATCTTTTTCTTTTAAAATACTATTTCGAGCTCGCTTATTATAACTACAAACATAATTATCTTATGATTAGTATATAGAATTTAAAGTAATAAATATTTGTACCGAAAGTTTAGTTTCTTTAATAATGATCTGAGAGTCGTAATTTTGAAATTAGGAATGTCATCTCTTTCATTTATCACTGTGAGAACTTTTTGAACTGTTGGAGGTTCATTTTTAAAAAAGAATGAATGTACAATTCTTCGTATAGCATTTTTCATTTCATCATCCACCATATCTAAAACAGCCCTTTTTCTATGATATTTTTTTGGTGGTTGTAATTCGTGATTAGTGTTATATTCTTTCACAATATTGTAAACACTGCGTTCAGTAATTCCTGTAAAAGATACTATAATAGTTACTATGATTTGGTTATCGTTTTTGGAAAGAGACCTGCTGCTTTGGCTGTCGTGTCAACACTAACAATTTTAGAAGGCTAGGCTCTTCTTGAAATGTATATGTATAATGAAATATATTCAAAACCTTTTGTTTATCTTCTACCGTAAAATGTTTTGAAACTCTCTTCTCAGGAGGTGAGTTTTCCATAATGTAAGTATATACGATAATATAGCAAGAAATAATGTATAACCTACAAAACAATAATGTATTATTGGTGCACTAGAACGATCGATAAATAGTCTTCAGAAACACTGGTTTATGAAATATAATAGATAATGGATCATTTACAAAGAAAGCTAATAAAATCTAATATTCCAAATGCAATATGGACTCGATTTTTATTCTATTGTAAGCGGCCACCCTGATCGACCAATTACAAACGTTATTGGTTATGTGACCTATTAAACACACATTGTTGCCATAATTTACTACTGCATTTGTTCGGCGAGTCGAGTATAACTCCTTCCAATAAATGTTATGGGTCATAAATCTGATGAACTTTATAACCATTAACTACATAGAATTTGGAATCTTCAGCTATCGCAGCACAATTGTAACTTCCTTGGATGCGGCTCATCAAAGTAAAACCAACATCGAAAGATAAGCATATGTGCTTTCTTATTAGGCGTATCAAATCAATATAATTCGTGGATCCTTTTGGCTTTTTCCAGCTTCCAACTGTGCCCTTTATCATAAAAGCCTTTTGGTGTGTCTTTTATCACCTTATCACAATATGTATTCACTTCTGCCAGTAATTTAGAAATTCAGTTTCATCTTGCTCTTATAAGTGATTACAATAATTTTCTTTCAGTATCATGAATATTGCTATACTCGTTTCTTTCGAAATACTTCTCGTATTCCTCTTCATTTTTGTTTTTTTCGATTGTCCTTGTATATTCGAATTCTTAATGATATGCCATATGCAGAGTAAATGTCTAGGTTTCTATGTGATGTCTTCTATGGTCATGACCTGCAACCAAGCATTATTGTATTCAGCCTATCATCAGTCATTACTTACTCAGTTTCAATATTTTGTCCTAACTTAGTTTTCAGTGCTGTAAAAAATATCTTCGAAATTGTTGGATTTATCCTATTAGGAAGTAAAAACTCTGCTGGAAAACTACGGGATGAATTCACAGGTTCCCAGAGGGGTAGTTTCGCAAGTCCCGTAGTATCTACGCCTTGTACGGCTCAGTGACCAAAGAATTCACCCAATTGCAGACTAATTCTGACTCAAATGGGAAGCCACCGCTCTATATTATCGTTTTACATAGAACGACGACAACGGTGCATCCGGCCCACTCTATTATCAAAAACCGACTCTCGAATTCCTACACCCTTTTTCGTGCTGTCGCTTCCCTAGCGGATGCGGGTGCGAGTGGACGGTTTTAAAAGTTGCAAATTATATTATCGAAATAAGCTAACGAAACGCTAAATGCGGAGCAACTAAATATACCACTATTAACTACGAGGGCCATCCAGTAAATAAGTTTCCCTATTTTTTAACCAATAAACAACATTATTTACAATTATGCAGTTATTTTATTTTCATTATACAACTCATAGACTACTTCTCTACATAATCACCATTTCTGTCCAAACATTTTTGGTACCGTTGTAGTATTTTTTTGATACCACTGTTGTACCAAGCTGTGTCCTGTCTTCGTAGCCAGTGGTTCGCCTCCGCCTTCACTTCGTCATTATTCGCAAAGTGCTTGCCTCCAAGGTGCAACTTGAGTGCTGGAAAGAGATGGAAGTCGCTTGGGGCAAGATCCGGAGAATAAGGTGGATGTGCGAAAATTTCCCATTTGAAGTTTTTCAGCAACGTTTGGGTCGTTCGAGCTGCGTGGGGGCGAGCATTGTCATGGACGAGTAACACTTTCCGAGACAAAAGTCCAGGACGTTTACGTTTTAGTGCAGATCGGAGTTTAGTGAGGACTTCGCAGTACCTCGCAGCGTTAACCGTAGTGCTTGGGGGCAGGTAGTCAACCAATAAAACACCCTTACAGTCCCAAAAGACGGTAGCCATAACTTTGCCTGCAGAGATTGTGACCTTCGCCTTTTTTGGTGCACTTTCCTCAGGCTTCTTCCACACCATGCTTTGTCGTTTTGTTTCTGGAGTTGAATGATGCACCCAGCTTTCATCCCCAGTGACAATACGGGAAAACAGTTGATCTCCATCTCTTCGATGCATTTCCAGGAAAGCTCGGGCTGCCTCCATCCGTTGTTGCTTGTGATTTTCCGAGAGCAAACGCGGGACCCATCTTGCGCAGACTTTGCGAAAATTCAAAACATCTGACATGATTGTTCCAATCGAAGAACGTCCAATTTCGATTCCAGGAGGCAGTCGAATCTTTATTTCGTCAATGGTGACGCGGCGATCTGCTTCCACCACATTCCGAACAGCAGCAACGGCTGCATTGTCTGTAGCAGTAACGAGCCTGCCGCTTCGCTCGTCATCATGCACGTTTTGCCGTCCTTCCAAGAACCATGAACGCCATCGGCGAACCATTTGAATGCTCATACATCCTTCACCATACACTGACACTAAATTGCGATGAATATTGACCGCAGTTTCATTTTTCGCCGTGAAAAAACGAATTACAGAACGGAGTTCGCACGTGGACACGTTCACCAGTGGTAGCTCCATGGCAACTGAAGCGCTACGGACTTGCGCGTACGAATAGCGTGATGTGGAAGGTCACGCGCTTCCAACGCATCCTAGTCACCATTTCTTACACTACTAACTAATTTTTACAACGTTTCGTTCGCAGAAAAAAATAGCGAAACTTATTTACTGGATGGCCCTCGTACATAGAAAGAGGAACGCTATCGTGTAAAAAAAACGATGATTACTAACACGATACAAGACGGAAATTCTACGTTCGGCTTCAAAGGGTGTGTAGTTAATTACTTTGGTTAGTGCTATGTTCATCAATATGCAAAAGAATCTACATCATCCTTTTCCGCACTATTTAAAGGATCTGAAACAAAATCGCTTTTCTGTTCGAACAATGCGACAACATGAATATATTTACACATAGCTGTTTTAATGGCGTAATCTGGACATTCACATTGATATTTATGGTTGCAAACTGTACACTTATTATTGTACAATATACTGCTCTATACATTTTTCATTACACAATTTATTATATGATACAATATAAAATGTTTCACCTACCGAACATGGCTGTACCTTGAACTTACCAAATCCTGAAAATTGCACCTCACCCATGTTACCCATTTCAGATCCCGTTTCCTTATGGGTCACGGCAATCATCTTTGGTGGATAGCTATTTGCGTTTCATCAATATGCAAAGGATGTACATCATCGTGTTCCACACTATTTAAAGAATCTGAAACAGAATCGCTTTTCTGTTCGAACAATGCGACAACATGAATATATTTACACATAGCTGTTTTAATGGCATAATCTGGACATTCACATTGATATTTATGGTTGCAAACTGTACACTTATTATTTTACAATATACTGCTCTATACATTTTTCATTACATAATTTATTATATGATACAATATAAAATGTTTCACCTACCGAACATGGCTGTACCTTGAACTTACCAAATCCTGAAAATTGCACCTGACCCATGTTACCCATTTCAGATCCCGTTTTCTTATGGGTCACGGCAATCATCTTTGGTGGATAGCTATTTGCGTTTCATCAATATACAAAGGATGTATATCATTGTGTTCCACACTATTTAAAGGATCTGAAACAGAATCGCTTTTCTGTTCGAACAATGCGACAACATGAATATATTTACACATACCTGTTTTAATGGCATAATCTGGACATTCACCCTGATATTTATGGTTGCAAACTGTACATTTATTATTTTACAATATACTGCTCTACATTTTTCATTACATAATTTAGCTTTAACTGGGCTGTAATGCAATGTTCGGTGTTTCAGCAAACACCGAAATCTTTGTTTTAGAACACCAACGCACCTTTCAATGGTGTTTCTTGTTGTAATATGAGTTCGTGTGTATCGACCCTCTGGAGTATTTTCTGCAGCATCTTCTACAGGTGTTAACAACCATGGCTGTAGAGCATACCCTGAATCGCCTATCAACCAACATGATTGCATACGGTCTAATATATGAAGAATGTAACTTCTAAAAGGTCTAAGTGCCAATTCGGTCAAAGAGAGTAATTAACCAAAAATATATTTGTGTTGTAATAAATTAGAAATAAAGTACAATGACATTTTATTTACTTTTATTATGAACTAATACAACTAAAAGTCAGTTAGAAAACGCAACATTGAAACGTCATACAGAAAGAAACAATACATATTCAAATATTTGTAAATTGTTTAAGTGCCAAACAAATAAAGGTTTAAAATGAACTAAATGGCAAATGGCAAAAATTAAAAATGAGCAAAATTAAACAAAACATACAGAATACGTGCCAGTTTACATATTGTAAGTACCAAACATAAGGCTTTTTATAATAATATATTTAAAAACAGAAAACACTAGAGTTTTTTACAAAGGGAGCCTTAATCAGCTTTTGCAATGATGTCGTCATAAAATGTGCAATATTTTAATGGAATATAGTCCAACATAGATTGTAGGTTTGCTCTTTTTGCTGTATTTATTCGTGACTTACACTCCAGTGGTGGGATTACTTCTGAGCGGAAACGTTCAAGTGTTTTTCCCTTTTGAGAACATTGCAAGTGTCCCAAGGAGCCACCTCACTAAAACTTTTTCGAATGTGTATAGTAAAAGGGTCTTCATTTGAAATTCGGAGCCACGATGCTTGGGAGATGTTGAGTTTTGCAGTATTTATGTAGGAATCAGCAAACTGCTGAAGATCTTTAAAATCATTTTTATCCATATGAGTAACTTTGTAAGGGTTCTTATGGCAACTCTCTTTTATCATTTCATCGATGTGTTCTGGAACAGAACTTCTTAACTTTTCTTCGTTTCTCAATTTGACCGAAGTCTCTATCGCACGGTACGTGTGTCCAGACACCAAAAATTTTTGATCGACTTGAGAAAACTTTCCAGTTGCAACAAGATGGAAAAGAGCTATTAGAACCATCCTGTTTTTGTTCTACCCATTGCAGTTGTCACTCCATAGACACAACCTCTCCTTTGCAGTAAAATCTGGACAAAGCAAAACTTTGAGAAGAGCTGAGCCTATCTCGTTTCCACCTCTACCTGTTTGAGACTCATTCCATAAACACATTGTTGCCGTGTTATTATCAACCACATGAATGTTAAAATTATAGCAAGATAGCTGTCGATAATAAAACATTTCTGTGTGGGTCAGTGTGGGTATAGAAATAACTTGTTGTAAGTCCATTGACAGAACTAAATTATTGCTTTCAGGTTGCTGTGATATGATACTATCTTCTTGCATAGATTTCCTTGCAGTTTCTGCTTTTCGATGGTGTAGTTCTAATTTTGCGGATAGCGTTACTCGTTTTTCTGGATGAGCCTTTAAATTATTAGCAAGAAGATCGCAAGTAGAGCACGTGTCGGATTTCGGTCTTCCAAATCTCGAAAAATGTTTTTTGAAAACTTTACTATAAAAACGGTAGTTAACCTGAGACTCCGGATATCTTTCGCGAAATGCAAGATACAACCTATGTACGAGGCGTGTTTTTAAACTAAGTACCGTTTTGACATAAAAAAACAACAAGTAAATTTTTTCCAAAATAATTTATTCACTTGAAAGGTCATACTTTACTCTACTTTTCTACATAATTCCCATTAATATTGAGGCACTTATCGTATCTTGGGACCAGCTTTTGTATGCCTTCGTCAAAGAAGCTTGCCGCCTGATTAGACAACCACTGCTTCACAGTTGTTTTCACTTCGTCATCATCGGAATGGCGCTGCCCCGCCAGTTGGGTCTTCAAGTGCATAAACAAATGGTAGTCGCTCGGCGCTACATCGGGACTGTATGGAGGGTGGTCGAATTGTTCCCAGCCAAAAGAAGTGATAAGGTCTTGTGTTCGATTTGCAGTGTGCGGACGGGCATTATCGTGGAGCAAAACGACACCTGCACTCGGCATGCCACGCCTTTTGTTTTGAATAGCGCGGCGCAGTTTTTGTAAAGTCTCACAGTACGCTGCTGCATTGATCGTGTCGCCGCGAGTCAAAAAATCGACCAGCAACACACCCTTTCTGTCCCAAAACACAGTGCACATGATTTTTTGAGCAGAAATTGTTTGTTTGAATTTCACTCTCCTAGGGGATGATGAATGTCGCCATTCCATTGATTGCTGCTTCGATTCCGGTGTAACGTGGGCTACCCTTGTTTCATCGCCTGTGACAATATGGCTTAGAAAATCATCCCCCTCGTTACTGTATCGCTCCAGAAAACTCAATGCACTGCCCAATCTTTTGGTTTTGTGCTCATCAGTCAACATTTTTGGCACCCAGCGTGAACACAGTTTCCGATAATTTAAACGTTCGGACACAATTTCGTAAAGAACACTTCTTGAGACAACAGGAAACTTTTCAGCTAACGACGAAATCGTGAATCGTCTGTTCTCTTTCACTTTACAGTCCACTTTTTGAATCAGATCATCGGTAATGACTGAAGGTCGCCCACTTCGTTTCTCATCATGAATGTTTGTGCGGCCATCTTTAAAGGCCCTAACCCATTTTCGCACCATTCCATCACTCATAATGTTTTCACCATACACTACACTGATTTGGCGATGAATGTCCAACTGATTTGAAGCCTTGAGCACAGAGAAACCGTATTACAGCACGCGCTTCGCAGTCGGCGGGATTCTCAATAGGTGGAGGCATTTTAAAATCACGCAAACAGATGTAGATTCGATCGGATGGTTCCGTAATGGCGTCTATGGCTTCCCAACAGAGGTAGCTACATGGCACGCATGCCCTAAACGGCGACCGCAGTGCTGCGGCGGCGTAATTTAAAAACGGTACTTAGTTTAAAAACACGCCTCGTATATTAAGCTCAGCACTTAAAAATTCTTTTTGATTTTTTCTGCTGTAGTGATTTTCCTCTCTTGGAAACGTATTTATGTGTGCAATGACATTCTGAACGCAACCCTCATTAAACTTTCTTGCCCTGTTTGCTTTGCCCCTTTTATCATTTTCGCCTGCTTTTTTCGCTCTGCCAGCCCTTGGACTTTTCGATGGGAAAGCGCAAATATATTCGAAAATACCTTACGACACACCTGAGTAACATTTCCTTTTCCATCTGGAACTGTATAGCAAATGGTTGCCTGCCGGCGGCTTCTTTCCTGAGTCTTATACGTCCCATGACGCCTACGACCTACAGCTGTAACCTGCACTAGTCCAAGCAAGTATGTGTTTCGTTTTGTTTCATTCATAATTGCATAGAACTCTCGAAAAGACTCGGCTTTTGTTCCAAGCTAACCTTGTGACATTGAAACTTGCATTTACAAATTGCCTATAACGATTCAGTTCAGGTTAGAATGAACACTGCTATTAACAATAAACAACTTACCACATTTGAAAGGGGTAGTTTTGCAGGAACTATGTTTCCTTTGTACGTTTTATACTCAGCACCACTTTTTCTAAGCCTTTTGCGTTCGTTTATAATACTTTCTGTGCCTTTTGCCCTTCTTTTTCCTTGATTTTCGGATTGCATTTTAGCACGCTACGCACAAACGTCATACAACAACAGGCTAGTGTTATTTATCCGGTGATGGGTGATGGCACTTAGACCATTATAAAGTAAACAGGCTATGGCACTTACTGGTGGAGCCATCTATTGGACACACTTTAAGGCTGTTAGAAATTCCGTGGCACTTAGCGCTTTTACAGAAACATTGGCAGTGGCACATACACCGTTTTAAAGTTACAAACTCAAAAAATGAAATATTGGCACTTAGACCCTTTAGAAGTTACACTCTTCATATATCTGTCGTGTAGATGTTGTTTAATACAGCTCATTGACCATATGGCAGAATCATGAACAGAGCCAGGGTAGCTCGCATTACAATTTAGGATTTTCATATTAGCATCACATCTGTGAAAAGATTCAATATCATAAATTCATGGCTATAAGTGCTTGTTCACAATGGGCGTAAGACATTAAAAACACATAAGATGTACCTAATCCATAAAATGGATAATAGGAAATTAATGTATACGTTCACAATGGCCGTAACAAACCTTATGTCTTATGCGCATGTTATGTGTCAACATAAGAAATACGTAAAGTTGAGATTAGTTCAACTTTATGTACTTTTTATGCATGCGCAATGTAAAAACCTAGTGAAATTTACGTTTTTAATATTACTGGTACTGCTGCGTTGGTAGAAATAGATAGAAACGGGGCAAAGTAACCTCATAAATTCATTGCAACATTAATAACTGTGTTATAATAAGGCAAGTAAGGTTATCCATGATATAATACACTTACGTATATATTTGGTTACTATTTTTTTAGGCAAGAGTTAACCTCAATCAAACATTAATGTGCATTTATGTCAAATGTTTTTAAGCCTTACGTGCATGCGTAAGGGTTAAAGTTACGTTTTATGTTACTGCTATTGTGAATATAATTTCAATCTTACGTCTTATGTAAATCGTACGGTTACGTATATCTTATGCCTTACGCCCATTGTGAACAAGCACTAAGATGTAATATAAAATATACATACCATCTGAACATTAATGCTATAAAAAGCCCTTACGATTATAATACATAAGGCCAGGTCGAACTTCATCTTCAGCTGGAGGTGGAACAATTGCTACATGGGAACAATCATTTGCGCCAATTACCCCAGGAAAATTGTATTTTTCCATAAATCTACATTTAAAGAACAAAATTATTTAGTATGTTATTAACATATTAGAAAAGAGGATGCACTAACCGTTGCTTTATTCTGTTACGAGGGCGGATTGATATTGAAGCTACCTAAGTAGGAAAAAAAACATTTTTTTTTTTTCGAAAACCATTTATTTCTCAACATAATCTCCTTTTAGCTCAATACACTTAGTAAGACGATATTCCAACTTTTTTATACCATCTGAATAATACGATTTTGAGAACCCCTCAAAATACGCGTTAGTTTCAGTAATCACTTCTTCGTTTGAGATGAATCTTTTCCTGCGAGCCATTTTTTCAAGTTTGGAAACAGGAAAAGTCACTAGGAGCTAAATCTGGACTATAAGGTGGATGATCAACCAATTCGAAGTGTATTTCACGTAATTTTAGCATCGTATCTAATGCTGTGTGAACCGGTGCGTTGTCTTGAAGAAAGAGCACTTTTTCTTCTTTAAATGTGGTCGTTTTTTCTTGATTGCGTCAATCAATTGATCCAATAATGCACGATAATACTTTCCTGTGATTGTGGATCCTTTTTCAAGGTAATCGATGAGCAATATTCCGTGTGCATCTCAAAATACAGTGGCCATAACCTTGCCAGCCGATTTCACTGTCTTCGCCTTCTTCGAAGCACTTCCACCAGCTTCCACCCATTGTTTCGATTGATTTTTGGTTTCAGCTGTGTAGTGGTGGGCCCACGTTTCATCAACAGTTATTAATCGACGCAAAAAATCAACAGGATTACGCTTTATCATGTCCAAACACCGCTGTGAAGTGGTCTGTCGAACTCGTTTTTGTTCGACACTCAACAAACGCGGCACCCATCTTGCCGATAGCTTTTTCATATGCAAATGTTCATGCAAAATGTTGAACACACGTTCATATGATATGTTTACCATTTCAACAATCTCACGTAACTTGACTCGGCGATCATTCATAACGATATCGAGGATTTTCTTGATATTTTCTACAGTAACCACCTCTTTTGGCCTTCCTGTTGATGGTATTGTTGCAGTGCTTGTTCGGCCGCATTTAAATTCAGCAATCCAATATTTTACCATGTAATCTGACGGGGCAGACTCACCGTAATGTTTATCGAGCTTTTCTTTTGTCTCTTTCGCCGTTTTCCCTTTCAAATAATAGTGTTTAATCACTGCACGAAATTCACTTTTTTTCCATTTTTCAAGAAACACAAAAGTTGCTTACTTCAAACGACTACAACAACTAAACTAATAGATGAATTTGGGTGAAATTTTAACAGCTGACGTTTGACAGATCGCAATTTCTAAAAAAAAAAAAGTTTTTGTGTTTGTGCTGCCATGTAGCGCTAGGTAGCTTCATTATCAATCCGCCCTCGTACATTCCACATCCGATTGAGGAAAGGCAATCCATTGGTTTAGCAAATGTTCAACCATAGTCTCACTGATGTCAGTAATTATTCTGCTGACAGATGACTGTTCTATGGCTAAATTTAAATTTAGACCAATACATTTTTAGTAACTACCCTGTCCAAAAAGGATAATGCAACTAGAACCTAGAAAGTATACTTTTGGTTCTAGTGGAATGGAGGTTGTTCTGTGATGATGTCCCTGTCTCTGCATATGAGGTCGCAAAACATTTATTAAATGTCGTCAAATCTTTTGTCAACCGGAAATATTTAATAAAGTTTTCATCCGTAATTTGGAACGAATTGCTAGCATCTCGGAGCATTCTCCTTCTAATTTTTTCCTCATTCCTTAAAACCAGAAAATAAATACATAAAATTAATGAATAAAATTAACAATAAAGAAATACTAAAAAGACAAATAACTTACCTTGCATTGCCGCGCAACAATTCGTCTAATAATCCCACATGTAACAAATTATTAAAAGCCATTATTCGTGCTCGTAAGTCAAGAATTTCTAAATAAAAAACTTGGGTTATGTTAAACGTAATAACCACTTGGATAAGACGTGTGTTATTTCTCGATGTTTGCTTAGTACCTTATTTTCCCGATAATAGCCGACAAATAAGTATATATGAGTGATACAACATACCAATTTGAAAGTTATTATACAAAAAGAAGAGATTATGTTGTTGGATTCTTCGTAGGTGAAATAGACGAAAGGTACAATTAATGATGCTTACATTTCACTTTAAAGGGAGATACGAGTAGAGTCCCGTTTACCTGTTTTAATCCCCATCCCAAAAGGTGTACTACGAGTAGAGTCCCGAGACGTAAAAGTTTCTATCCTTGTTGGTAGGTACAAATAAAATTCGAAAATAATTTTTTTAATATCTACTCGTATGTATATTATTTTAAATGAAAATATATATATAAAACATATAGTATATAGTTATAAAAAATTATCAGTTTATTATTATTATTTTTTTATTGCACATATAAATTTATCAAATACATAAATACATTTTTAATAATAAGGTGTTAATCTATAAGAAACAAGTTTTATAAAATCAAATCTTGAAATATGGTTATCATTAAACTCTTTCACTTTTTCCTTAACAAAAATACTCAGTTTATTGTTTTTAATTAAGGGCATAAGAACAGAACTGCGCATTTTAATGTATGTTTCACTTTGAAAGTTTAACAATATTTTTTGTAAACAAAAATATGTTCGGGTGGCTGGTGTAAAAATTTTGATTAAACCTTGAATGAAAACTTTCACAAGCATTAGTAGTGCGAAATGAAGAGTTTTCTGAACTGGCCCATACTTGAGGTGGAAATGTAGAGTCTTCCGTTACATAAAAATCCGTGAGGTAATCACAGTATTTTCTGACTTTCTCGTCAGCTGGTAAAATTTCTGCTAGTTCAAACGCAAAGCACTCTCCTACTTGGTCGGGGGTAAGAACTGTAGTCCAAACGTGTAAGTCAGAAACTTTCCAACAGCAGTCTCCTTATTTTTAAAATGTGATGAAATTCCCAACTGTTGTATCTTTCGAAACCTATAGAAAGAAAAACAAAGAATGAGTACATAAATTATCATTTAAAAAGTTTAAAAAGTACAACTTACCAAGCTTGACCTAAATGGAAACGGCAACCTATTACAGCTACTTCTGGCCAAGCTCGTGTCACGCTTTGATGAATCGCAAGTTCAAAATCAGCTACTACAGATTTTGGTTGAAGAATTTTGCCAATGTCATTGCACAAATTGATTAGATTTTGAAAAGCCATTAAATATGATTGGGTGGATTTATCCGGAAGTAAAATATATATCAGTGGGATGTAATAGTTGTTCTGTAGTCCGTGGATAGTGAATAATTGAACAAAATGGTTTGTACAAGATTTAAAAGTTCCATCCACATAAAAACTGTCCAGCGATGATAAAAACTCCAAGTTCGTCTTGGTGCCAAATATTACTACGCCATTTTCGTTGTTATACAGCAAAAAAGTTTCATTTTTATTTGTTTTCAAGTCTAACCTTTCTAACACTTGGTGTACTTCTTCTCTTGTTTTTGGTATATTGAACGGTAGAGCAGATTTTCTTGCAGCACTAATATTTCTTGCTATACACTTTACGTCTTTGTGAAGAAGAGTTTCGATATCACCTTTTGATAGTTCTTTGTGGATAATTTTCGATGGTCTTTCCGTTATATCGTCACTTGCTTTGCGCTTTAAACTATTACTCATCTTTTGTATATTATCTAGCAGCCTATCACTCACTGGATCATGATTATGATTTTCTTTAAGTTCAATAATTTCATTAGCACCAATTGTTTTTAGGAACGCAGGACACTTTTTTGTAGCACCAACTGAACAAACCCACTTTTTAACGTCATTGGCTAAATTTTTTTTAAATCTAAACTTAAAGTTGTTTATAACAAGAATAGGTTTTCCCTTTTCGCTTTGCATTACTTCAAGATTCATTTTTACTTCTAAAATTTACGCAAGGAGTGCAAAATTAGACTGATGTTCATTTTGAATTCATTTCCACTTTTATAGAAGCAAGTAAAACTCAATTAGGGCAGGTAGGACATTAGAATATTTTAAGACGGAAAGGATTAATAAGAACAAATAACGATTAAATAGAAAGCTAGTACTTTCTAATGATTCCGAATAAATAATTAAAAATACATCTGAATTTCAAATAACAACTTGTCTATTTTAGGGCGGAAACGATTAAATAGAATAAAAAGATTTTCGAAAATAAATTAATTTTATCTTCTTCCTACACGGGACTCTACTCGTACCCTTTCAGGGACTCCACTCGTACCCAGTATTCCAGGTAGACTCATTAACGGGACTCTACTCGTATTCTCCGTTCATAACATATTAAAATCTCATTAGGTAATTCGCTAGGAACTTCATGTCAATACTAGGGCCGGTGGGGGATTCCTTACGCCCTTTAATCTTCAGGTGTAGGCTGCTTCGATCACGGAGCCTGGGGGAGATGAGGTTGGTTAGCGAAGAGCTAACTGGGGAGGATGACTTTTCACCTGTAACACATACGAGAATTTCAGACTGAAAAATAGCCGTTTGTCAGTCGTTTAGAGGACGATGATGGTCGTCGAGGGACCTGCGGGAATTGCCTTAGTCCAGATCGATGACATCTGCAAGGCGACGGATCTTCTTTTGGGAGGGGGTCGATCTTGGGGATCGACTACCATCTGGACGCAGAGGTTTTGGCTGGCGCGGGCTCTTTCCCACGCGGACTTCAGGAGTTTCGTCAGAAATTCACGTAGAGTCGGAACGTTCAGTTCTCGATGAATCTGAACGTTCCTTACGAAGTAGGGGGCGTCAACGATGAAGCGGAGAGTTCGGTTTTGGAGTGCTTCCAAACCTTTGATGTTAGTCTCACTCGCTGTTAACCAGGCCATAACGCCGTAGGTTAAAAGCGGTCGAAGCGTCGTCTTGTATAAGAGCAACTTGCTCCCTAGGTGAAGGGGACTCCTTCGCCCTATGAGGGGCAGAAACAAGTTGCGGCCCTTGATGAAGCGATTTCGGATTTCGTCAGTTTGTTTTTGGAATGTGAGCATTCGGTCGAAGATGACACCGAGGTATTTCCCTTCGGAGCTCCAGGGGAGCTCGGAGTTTCCTACCTTAATCGGCTGACCGGGGTTTGCGCGAACGTGCGAGAATCTAACTGCCACACACTTAGATTCATTTACCTTCAGACCCCAGCGAGAGGTCCAACTCAGAAAACCGTCAGTAGCGCTTTGGAGGCGTTTCCTGAACAGCGCCTGCTTCCTGCAGCCTGTGTAGATGACAGTGTCGTCTGCATAGGTAATTCCAGGACGGTGGTTAACAATATACCCTCCTCCAATTCCAATTGAGGAAGAGGTACATACCTTTGTTCTGCTAATCACATATTTTCCTTGCTTTTATATTATATTTTAGCTAATTAACGTGTAATTAGACTAGACTTTTCTAAAAACTAGAGATGGGACGAATCCAAATTTTCTCGAATCCGAATCCGAATCCGAATCCTAAAGGATTCTCGAATCTCTCGAATCCTTCGAATCTCGAATCTCTCGAATCCATCATATAATTACAATAATAAGAAAGGACAGAGAGGAAAAACAATTTTACAGGAAAATTTTAAAGCTACTTTAATTAAAAACGATACAGTTTTTAAAAATATTTATTAAAAAAGATTTTTTTTTTGAACATATTTATATTACAAATGAAATTAAAAAAACAAATTACACAATATTAAAAGATAAATTATGTTAAAATCTTGATGATTATGCAACAAGTTTTTATTTATATTTAATTTCCTTAGCATATGGAAATTAATATATCAATAACAGTACCGATATCTTTTCAGAAACTTTTGTGAATGAGAATAAGGGAGAGCTAACATAGATAAACAGCAAATATTGCACATGAAAATCTAAACACATATTTTAGTATATAAAAGAAAGCACTCAACCTAAAAGAAATAAGTGAGAATTTTAATTCAGATTTTTATTTAAGAAAACCAGCTTTCGAACTCGCTCTGGATCCAACCGACTACGTTTTTTTATCCACTATGATGCCTGATGTGCTGAATAGTCTTTCTGAAATCACTGTTGATGGTGGTGTAATGAAGAATTTTTTGCTAGTTTCATCAAATTTTGGTATTTTGTGTTGCCCTTCCAGTATTTAAAGATGTCTGCAGTTGGTGGGAGCAGTGGTTCTGCTAAATAGGCATTTATTTCTTCTTTAGGAGATGAACTGTAATCCACATCACTGCAGGTAGCTGGGGTCATCAACTGAGAATAGTAACTCCACATACTATGACCTTGTTCAGTTAAAGATATATCTGTGGCATTTGCTTGAGTTTTCTCTGATGACTGCAGATCACCATTTGTTTGCATATAGATGGATGAAATTTCATTAGCCAGTGTCAATTTAGCTTGCTCAACGTTTTCTTTATTCAAAAATACATTCCTTTTGAATCGGGGATCCAGTAAAGTACCAATAGTATACAATTTCTCTGTCTCAACAGAATGGTAGCGCCTTTTAGTGACGCAAGCAAATCATTTCGGAAACCCTGTACTGAACCTAATTTTGGTTTGAAATTTTCTAGAGCACGAATGGTGCTATTCACTAAAGGAATTATTTCTGAAATTGTCACTTTACTTGAGCTGGCCACAAATGTAGCTTTATCAAACACTTCTAATATTCGTATAATATCTTCAATAAGTTTCCACTGTCGAGGACAAAGGTCTATCTGAATATTCAAGTCAGAAGCAGACAATAAAATGGCTTGCTTTTGTTCCACAAGTCGATTGAGCATGTGAAGCTGAGAGTTCCATCTAGTCGGCTCGTCTTGTATTAAACGACGACCTTTAAGACCTAACTTAGCTTGAGCAGTTTTTAACATTTTTGTCGCTTTAGAAGAGTGTTTGTAATGTCCCACAATATTCCGACAGGATATCATTATTTCCTTAATTTCATTCTTATTCAGTAAACCATCTTTTATAACTAACTGAAACGTATGGGCTAGGCAAGGCAAGTGGGTGAAGATGCTACGCTCTAAAGCTGCAACCATATTAGGACCATTGTCTTTCATGAAGCATACAACTTTTTCTGTAAGATGCCATTCTTTTATTATGTTGCTAATGAAAGTTTCTATAGCAGATGCTGTATGTGAAACCTCTAAAAAGGAATACATTCTAAGCACAAATGATGGTACTCAAAGTTTTCATCTACAAAGTGCACTGTCAGGCTTAGGTAGTCATCAGATGATGTTGATGTCCACATATCTGTTGTGACTTCAATGTATTCAGTATTTTTTAAAAGTTCCTCGACTTTCATTTTTTCTTCTTCATACATATCTGGAATTACCTTTTCAGAAAAATGTTTCCTACATGGGATGACATATCTTGGTTCAAGATGGTTAATCAATTTTTTAAACCCCTTATCTTCCACTATGGACAGTGGTTGATTATCTGTACATATCATTTCAGCAACCAATCTGGTAATTGTTTTGCCTCTTTTGTCCCCAGGCTTAAAACTTTGCATTTTATCAAAAAAAAATTTCAGAGTAGGTTGGTTGAAAGGTTCTGCTTTGCGTTTCACTGCGCATTGTTTCAAAGACCTTTGTTCGCCATAAGAACAAATTTTTGAACCTGGACTAGGAGTTGAACTAATTGACACGGGACTCCCAAAAGTAGTTATATCATCTGGATTATTTTCTTCAAATGAAGAATCAACATTGACAGTCAAAGGGCTTAAGGGTGAAGTTGGAATTAGTAATGAGTTTGATGAACTTGTACCTTTCAGTTCTTGATATTTAGATAAATGCCTGGTTTTCAAATGTTTCCACATAGCTGAAGTAGTGTGCGACTTTTTCCCTCTAGATATTTTTTCAGAGCACAGATTGCAATTTGCATAGTTTTCATTTTCTGAAATTTGGAAATAGTTCCAAATATCAGAAGTTGCCTGAGGACACAAAGCCATTTCATAGGTTGCTATTGAATGCAACAAATATGATGTAACAGTGACAGTTGTGCAACTTCAGAACTCCCCTGAAAAAGACAACAGTAATAATAAAACTGCAATAAATGTACAAAATTACTATGCCGTGAATAATTAATTGGTTTTTAAAAAAACCAATTAAGTGTGAATTAAAGGTAAACTATGCAAATATTCAAGGCTTCATTATTTATTTGTCAACAATATAAAACCTACATATATATATATATATATATATATATATATATATATATATATATAAAAACAAGTTGTGTGACATAGTGTGAATCAAAGTTAAACCACATTAAACGACATTGTCTCGCGCGATCAATTGTACGCGACCTTTTTCGCTAGCGACGTTTTGATACGCGCTCAATTGTTCGCGACATTCTTTCGCGCGGTCAATTGTTGGCGACATTTTTTCGTACATTCAAGTTTTATAAATACTATAGGATGACTCCTGACAAATTTAGCCAGTTAATAGATTTAGTCAGAACCGACTTCACAAAGCAAAATACAAAATTTCGTGACTGCATTGGACCTTATGAAAGACTAACAGTTTTTCTCAGGTAAGTAAATTATTTTCATACTCTTAAAACATATTTATTACTTTTATATCAACATCGCAAAACAATTGCTTTCATTTTAATTATCCAAATTCTGTAGTTGCGGCGATGTATAATAAAGGTTCCCAGTTTCCACGGGTAATACCGAATTAGTAGTAGTAGTTGATAAAGAAGTAGATGATGCTAAACTTGTGAACTCTGCGGAGTTCACTGCATTAAATACTTGTTGCTTTACTTGGGCTTGCAAAATTGGTGGGAAAGTCTTGACAGTTCTACCCATGTTAATAAAAATCCTATGATTGGATCATTGAATAGGTCGTAGTTCTGTTTTGACTGCTGCAGTGCTTCCTGTCCCAGTCTTTTTCGCTTTTTTTCTTCCACAAATTCCTTAAAAGTTGAGGGATGCTCTCACCCTTACTTTGGCATTCCTTTTCTTTGGCCGCTTCCTTATATTTTTTGTCAATTTCCGATGCATAGGAATGAGGTGTACTTGGTTGGGAAGGAGTTGCAGGTGATAATATGGAATCCTCAAAATCGTTGACGTGATTGTCCACATGATCTTCGCCGTCAGAGTCAACTGGTACGTTATCAGACTCATCTTGTTCTCCTGGGTCTTCTAATGTATCGTGACTTACGTTTGAATGTGTTCTGAAGTAAAGAATGAAATAGGTTTATATAAATTTTCAGGGCTATTTTTCGTTCACTTACTCTCTATTTTTAATGTACGGCAAAGGGAATGACATAGTGTCCCAGTAACGCCACTTTCTAGTTGTTTTAGCAGCTTGTCCACTCTTTGTTACAGTTTTCTTGGCTGCTCGAAGAAAACCGTCCCTCAATGTTTTCCATCGTCGTTTACATGTTTCAACTAAAAAATAACTTATATCTATAAACAGTATAAACGATATATGAATAATACATATAATTTAAATTTTAATAACGGAAACTTTTTTTTGAATTGTTTTCATTTCTTTGCAGATTTTTGGCAACTGGTTCAGATTTTCAAACACTCTCGTTCAACTTCAGATTGGGTCACTCCACAGTACAAGAGATAGTTACTACTTCGAGTAACATTATCTGGGAAAACCTTTCAAACATATTTATGCCTTCACCAACAGAAGAATTACTTAAAAACTGCGAGAAAAATTTGAAAGTGTTTGGAATTTTCCTAACTGTGTCGGTGCACTAGACGGAAAACATATTGAAATTCAAGCACCTGCAGGGAGTGGTTCTCTGTACTTCAATTACAAGAAGACATTTTTGATTGTTTTGCTTGCACTGGTAGACGCTGAGTATAAAATTATTTCTGTTGATGTGGAATCGTATGGGAAAAACAGCGACGGTGGTATTTTAAATGATTCAAATATGGGCAAAGCTCTTAGTAATGGTACTTTTGGTATGCCGGCAAATAAACGTATAAATGACGATGGAGAACTTCTTCCTCATGTAATAGTAGGAGATGAAGCTTTCCCGTTAAAAACCTATTTAATGCGTCCATATCCAGGAAGAAACCTGTCACCGGATAAACGGGTGTTTAATTACAGACTTTCAAGGGCACGCAGAGTATCTGAAAATGCTTTTGGCATACTTTGTCACAAGTTTCGAATTTTCCTACGTAAAATACAAGTACAACCAAAAAACGTAAACAAAATTGTATTAGCGGCTTTATGTTTACATAATTTTCTCAGAAATGACAATGTTTTCCTCAATACATTAGACGAAGAATCTAAAGATAGCGATACTCCAATTTTCAGTAATTTGCGCCGTGTTGGTGGTAGACCCTCCGTAACTGCCGTTG
>CM076093.1:38544127-38590874 GCA_038088585.1 Chrysina gloriosa | reverse complement strand
GGGGTACATCAAATAATGGTATAATTTCCATGTTGTTTATTTTAAAATATTTTTTCAAAATTTTGTCAATTTCTAGCATATTCGTGTTTAGTTTGACGCACAAGCATATTGCTAGCACTTACATTGCTGTTGCCTGGTCACCTACAGTACATACAACAATTAGACCAATTTCCTGCAAAATTTTTATTACCTCTTTCAGCAAAACTACTAATTTAGTACTATTTGTTGCACTTTCACTAAAGGTAAATGACACAGCCTGTTTCCATTGCTTCATAATTCCACGAATCATAAACACAAGAGCATGGTCTGCAAATTTCTGGTATCGTGATTTGCCATCATCCACAAAACCATCGATTTGGTCCTCCACTTCATTGTACTGTAGTTGTGGTGAAAGGCTTACTTCATCAAAAAGCAGTGCACAGTGCCTATCCACAGGTCGTAACTTTTCAACATTTCTCTTCAGGCTTTCGAATAATTGCATATTTATTCCTGATGTTAGTTTCATTCATCCTAAGAATTTATTTAAAGTTTTTGTGCTTGGAACTGTAAACATTTTTCCTAATAATTGGTATCCTCTTGGGCTTTGTTTTAGGAGTGATAAAGACATAATTTTTTCAGCGTGTGTAAATCTTCGTCCTTTTTCTTTTTTTTTTTTGTGTTTCTCGTATTTGTAAGCGCATAAAGGTCTCAGCGGCAGGTGTCATTACAGACATTTTCTTAAACAAATCAGATTCAGCTGTTTTCTTATAATTTGAAAACAGTTTTCTTAGAGAAGTAGTTGTTCTCTGCACCTAATCGCTGTCTTTTTCTATTGCTTAGCTGCTTTATAAAATTTTGCAGCTTTTGGGGATAAATGTTTCACCCTGCTTACATATACATTCTTTAGTAGATGCTCTTGAGATCCCACTAAAAAACAAAGAAAAATAAACAAAAGACTAAATGATTACTAATTACTTGTAATACATATATGTATATATGTAAATATTTACCTGATGTTTGTTCTGACATTGATTCCTTCTCTTGAGTACTTGCCACAAGTATAGACTTATCAGCAATGATGTGGTCACATACAGTATTTAAACAAACATCTATATTTCTTTCTGTCTGGTCAGTGCTAGTTGATGGAAGCGGTTCTATTAATTGAAAATCACATTTTAAAAATATATGTTATTTCAGAAAATTAAAAATAATATGTACCTGCTGTAGGAACAGCATTACGATGCAGTCTTGGGTTTCCTGGAGACTTATATTTTGCGTCAAAGTGATTGGAACAGACACGTTTGTTATTATATACACTCTCAGGATCCAATAAATGCAACATATTATTATTTAATGTCTTTACCCAGGTGTTAAAGCGATCTAGTTTTGTTTTTGGATTTGTAAACCGGTGATTGTGCACACCTTAAAAAGAAGCACTTTTGAAACATTTTCTGCGCCATGCTTCCTTTTATAAATAAAATATAATGGAAAATTATACCTACCACTACTTTGACAATTAATAACACAACACTTGATTATTTTAGTTGGCATTGTATCGTACAAATATGGTACGGGAACAATAACTAAGTATGTAATCTTTGGCTCTTCTATAGCTGCTATAAGTAATCTGAAGTAATCTGTGGATAACTGTGTGAGCAACTAACATGTGACGCCATTTAATATACAATTTAGCAGTTGATAAAAAGGAGATCTACTTTGTCAACGTTCATGTTGCCATCTGTTGACAGGAACGAAAATTACGAAAGCAGTTACGGGGACTCCTATTTAAGAGTATTAAGCTGAGTACATATTAGAACGATTTTCGTAAAATCTTTGCGAATAAAAATGGCCGTCATGAAATTCCGGACGAAGTTCAAATATTTCAACTTTTTTGCGATTTTCGCAGAAATTTAATACGTGAATTAGGTTATGTATGTACATGTTTATTTACTTGTGGTAGTTTATTTTCATTTATTTTTGTGTACACCGTGGTAGTTATAGGAAAATAGAGGCTAAACAATTATGAAACATTATAACATTCTAATAAATCTAATTAATTTGGGAAAGCTATACAAATTGTATAAATTACACTAGTTTACAAAATGAAATTGTTTTCATGTACATTTGATAAGAGATAGATTTCCTTATGTAATTTCTTCCGCTGAATTCGAAAATCAAGGTTAAAATTTTTTTATAGAACAGTTTTTGAGATATTGTGATTTTTCATTTTTTCGACCTCTTTTCACTTGACATTTTCAAAAAAATCATATTTTACAGTGATTCTGTGCCGACAGAAAAGTACAAATCGTTAAAAAAACGTCTGGTTTCTGTTCATGTACGTAAAGATGATACTTTTACGAAAGAACTAAGACCAACCAGAAGAAAACCGATCGAAAAATGACAAAGTTATAAGCAATTGAGTGAATAAATCCAAATCCCATATTTTTCGAATATTTTTTTTTTTTTGACAATTTATTGGGTTTAAACGCTTGCAGTACATTCTTGACATTTTTGTGTGTTAGAAATAGTTGTGGCTCTTGCTTTGTCTTCGGTTGCTTTTGGGATCCGTTTCTCTAGTGAGAAACCATACATAGTCTCCCAACATTGCTTCATCCCAAAATCCTTGATAGCGCCGCTCAATGCTCTTAATTTGTTGGTGAAATCTCTCGCCGTGTTCGTCACTTACGTCACCAAGATTGTCCGGAAAGAAATTCAAATGCGAATGCAAGAAATGTATTTTTAGAGACATATTTACATCTGTAAGAAATAAATAAAATGGTAAAAACAATACAATAGAAAACAACCAGGAATTAAATTAAATAATGGCATTTCGTACCCATCTTGTTGTAGTTCTTCAGCAAATCGGTAATAATTTCCTCGTAGTTAGGGCTTTTATTGTTCCCAAGAAAATTGGTAACAACCCGCTGAAACGAATTCCAGGCCTCGTTTTCAACGGGTGTTAAATATTTTGGAAAATCTGTGCTTTTTACCAATTTCTTTATGTGTGGACCATCGAAGACGCCTTCCTTGATTTTTGCTAAAGAAAGCTTTGGGAAAAGGGTTTTCAAATAGGAAAATGCTTGGCCTTCCTTGTCTAAGGCCTTCACAAAATTTTTAATGAGGCCAAGTTTAATGTGCAACGCTGGAAGGATTATATTTTCTTTTTTGACAAGAGACACGTATTTAATATTGTCTTTGCCCACTGTGACGTTTTCCCTTTCTGGCCAGTCTTTTCTTCTATAATGATGTTCACGAACACGACTATCCCAGAGGCAAAGAAAGCAGCAATATTTTGTATATCCACCCTGCATTCCACACAACATGCCGACGACTGAGATCGGAACATATTTTCCAGTTGTGATGCTCATATTGAATGTATTTTAGCAAAGTGGCCATTGTGGCGTATGATTCTTTAGTGTTGATGGCATGAGCGATGGGGAGAGAAGGTTTTTCATTTCCAATATGCAATAGGACTGCTTTCAAACTCTCCTTGCTACCGTCAATGAACACTCATTTCGATCATAAGGCTCTCTGAGTTGCTCAAACAATGCAGGAATATCGTTGCAGTAGCATATGTCGTTTTCCTTCTTAAAATGTTGTGCGTAAGCTTTATCACGGTTTCTGTAAAATGTTCCATTTACTCCCGGAGCCAAACAGTTCCGTTGCTTCAGGCGAGATGCAAGTAACTCCGCTTTTTCCTTTGACAGCTCGAAATCTCCCACCAAATCATTCGGTGCAGGCTGCGTAAAATGTTTTAATTGCGACTCCTGTTGAAATTCATTATCAGTGCTGGTGTCTGTCTGTGGTGATGATTCGAAAAATTCAATCGTTGAATCGGGGCACTTTGGATGACGAAATTCACTTGAATGTGGAACTGGACGCGAAGCAGATGCTACTGTCGCATAAACCCATTTGGCACTCTTTCCAAAACCAGTGGATTTGCTCAGGCAAAAGTAACAATCAACCGAATGGCAGAGCGGCTCTCTCCATATCATCGGTACACCGAATTTCATATATCGTCTAATTTGGAATACAAATTCATTTTATTATTAATTCAATTGTATATATAAATTTAATCTTACTGTGATGAACCAGAAGCCCACGCGGCAAGAGTTATATGGCACGATAAGCAAACATTATTTGGTGTCCATTGCTCATGAAAAGTTGCAGGTGCTATTCCAAAATATCTTATATGATAGATCTCTACCACTAATAGGTCAATAAAACAAGGCTGGTTTGAACGATAGTTATATTTTCAGAACGTTTACAAACGTTTTCGGAACACCTTCGTCAGTGAAAATATAACTAGATAAATATATAAACAAACTTTTGTTTTTTATTTGGGACTATCAACAAAATAACTAGTGACTAGGATTTCTTGATATAGAGGATCTGTAACCAACTTTTATATATATATAAATTATAAAAACTAAATTAATGTGTAAACATACATGCAAATTAAGTAAAACCTTATATCAAAAAATCTTTGTCGAAACCTTAACAATTCTGTTCAAGGACTAGGGAAAACCAAATTCAAAAACCTAGCCAAAGGTTTCCTTCTTAAGAAATGCA
Organism: Chrysina gloriosa; assembly: GCA_038088585.1. NCBI lineage: Eukaryota > Metazoa > Arthropoda > Insecta > Coleoptera > Scarabaeidae > Chrysina > Chrysina gloriosa. Next base: position 38,586,323 of record CM076093.1, on the reverse strand, counting down.
AATGTCATTTTAACAAATTGCTATATACATTACTTAAATTTTGAATATCGGTCCTGAAATTAATAGTTTTAGTGTCTTTCTGTATATTTATCATTTCATATATTAGTCTTTTTTATAATTATTCTCTGTTTTTAATATAATTGTGTTTTCAAAATCAAAGTAATGCCCAAGATCTTTGTAATGTTTTGTTACAGCGGTCATTGCACCAAAATCATTATTTAAAGAATACTTATGGCTATACAACCTTTTCTTTAAATATTGTTTCGTCTGACCGATGTAACAACCATCACAGTCTTTACAGTTTATTTTATAAACTACATTACTCTGATTTTGTTTAATTATTTTGGATTTAGTATTAGTAAAAAGAGATCTGTTACTATAATTTGGAATGAAAGTAATGTTTATGTTGTTTTTATTAAATTCTTTTTTATTTTTCGCTTAAACCTTTTTTATAAGGAATAGCGCTATAACATTTATTGTTATTAATTTTAATTCCTCTATTATATAATTTGTTAATTCTATTTTTTATTATTTTTCATAAAAACTATTTGGATAATTATTTTTATCTAAGATTTCTTTAACTTTGTTTAAATTCTTTTCCCTAAATTCAGGATTAGCTAATCTAACCGCTTGATCAACTAAACCGGTAACTACATTAATTTTATGTAATTTTGATGTTTCTGAAAAATAATTTAAATGTCTTCCTGTATTGGTAGACTTTATATACCAATTTGTTTTCACAATGCCGTTATTATGCATGACTGTCACGTTCAGGAAATTCATGGAGTTATTAGATTCTCTCTCATATGTAAATTTTAATCTATTATGATAACTATTAAATGAATCTAATATCTCATCAATATTATCCTTTCTTACGGAACAAAAACAGTCATCCACATAACGTCTGTAAAAACTTACACTAGAATTTAGTTTTGCCAAACAAGTTTGCTCTAGGTCCTCCATTACCAGGTTTGCGATAACTGCTGATAATGGAGAACCTTGATTTTAGAATTCAGCGGAAGAAAATACATAAGGAAAATCACCTCTCATCAAATGTACATTTTCAGTGTAAACTAGTGTTACATATCAAAAGACGATGTAGTGTTCAACAAATTTTTCAAAAAGAAAGAGTCAAGGAGATTATTTAACCCTTTATGTCGCAATACTATTTTTTCTGAAATATCAATAATTTTCGTGTATGGTTAGCTTATTGGGACTGTTGACTACATCTTTTTTAGTAAAAAGAAATTCCCACGTTTGACGTTTACTTTGTACATGGTGGTCGATTTCAACCAGTGAACCTTAAGGGTCTCTGTTAGATAGCTGTTATCACAATCGTTATTTCAACCACTTACTATATCAAACAAAAACATTAAAACCAACAACAAAAACAAACTTATATTGTATTTAGTAATAGATAAATAAATAATAAATGAACTAATATTGAGTAATATTTATTTCTCGTGGAAATTGGCGAAACATTCCAAACATAAACCCACGTCACACCAACGGCAACAAATTTGTGTTCTCTTAGGTTTATCTTTTGTACTACAATAAGCACACCGACGGGATGTTGTTTTTACTGGAAGGTGATAACCAACATTTGTCAACCGCCTACTATTTTCAATTGAAACTCCTCTGCCACCAATTTTTGTAAGTTTTCTAGTAGCTGACAATGGAGGCCCTTTTCTCTTTCTCGAGTTATAATCGGCGATCATTTGGTCTGCCAGGATGCTTCTAAATTTCAAATGTGAGAAAGGCTTCTGCTCATGCCTTACTGACTCCTTATACAGAAGATAGGAATTTACAATTGCACAGTCAACTAAATAATAAAATATTTTTATCCACCATCTTTTGGATTTCCACGCAATGGAATACGTTGAAAGTAATTGATCAAATCTATCCACACCACTCATATAGCGATTATAGTTAGCAATGGCTACTGGACATATCACTTCTTCACGGACACCAACATTGTTAGTTCTTTTTACAGTTGTTGTAGTATTTGGCTGATGCATGGACGTTACAACGTTAACAGATTTTTACCTCTATCCTTCCACTTTATTACTGAGATATCATTACCTTGTGCAAAATCGAAGTCACCAATTTTCATTTTCTTGTCATCTTTTAGCAGTGATTTAGGATAGTATTTCCGATTTACACGAAAAGTTCCACAAGCAAAGGTTTTTTGGAGTAATAAAATATGAAGCAAAGGAAAAGTCGAAAAAATTGTCAAAGTATATGCAGTAGCCCTTATTCCAAAAGGGTTCAGAAAGTTGAAGAACGACCCTTTCACCTAAAGTGTTTTTAGTGGTTTCTTCTTTGCCTTGATAAATTTGAAATGATATCATATACGCCAAGGAGGAACAAGCTAGAACCCAAACTTTAAAACCTCTCTTAGTAGGTTTCATCGGCATATACTGCTTCATTGAACATCGGCCTTTAAACCCAATCATACTCTCATCTACAGAAAGTTGCCTCGAAGGAATATATAATTCCTTAAATTTCTTGTTCAGACTTTCAATGAGTGGTCTAAGCTTGTAAAGTTTATCGAAGCCAATTTCTCCTCTCTTGGACATTTTAGCATTATCATTCAAATGAATGTGACGCAGAACCTGAAGAAACCTCTTCTGAGTCATTACCTCAGCAATCCTATCTACGCGAAAGTTTCTATCAGTAGACCAGTATTGTTTCTGACTTGGTACACTGTGAAATCCCATTATTATAAGAACACCTAAAACTGCTTTCAGCTCTTCTAAAAGTTAAGTCCAAAGATTTTGCATTTTGTCGAGCATAGAGATTAGATTGTTCTACTATAAGTTCCAAATTATCAAGACCAAATGTTTTTCAAAAATCTCATAAGGTGTAGCTCTTTCAAAATTATAGGTAGAACCTGGATTTTCGCGAAATTCGTATTCCAAAATGTTCTTGGAGCTGAACCATCTTTGGAAAAATCGAAGTTTTGGGTTTCTGCATTCACCTCCTCAGAATCTGAATCCTGATTATCACTTACATGAGTTTCTATCTCTACTAGAATTCTTTCTTCTTCTGCATCTACGTAATTTGGGTCGATGATTGAATCATCAACATTCCTATCACTTTCAAGAAATTGCTTTTTCTTACAGGGTCTTTCAAGTTTTGTTCGTAAATGCCGACAATGATTCTGGTCAAAACTTGCAGGTGTAGAAGGTAGATTTTCTTTCTCATTCTGTTTAGAGTAACTAGCTCTAGTTGTATATTTGTCGAAGCCAATATGAGGAGGTGCATCCTCAGCATCGCTATCACCTCCTATATCTGAATGCTCAGCCTGATCATCTGTAATACCATCTAACCAATCAAACACATGCGTAGGTTCCGCGCACTTCAACTTTTCCAAATCCACTTTTGAACTCATTTTTATTTAACAATCTGTAGGGAAAAATAATTTAGAATTGGCTATGAGAATTCAAGAACACATTGTGAGGAATATGAAAATTATTCTATATTGATATTACTTATGAGGCATTTTTTGACAAAACAAGTCTATCTTCTTAGCGGATTTACGAAGACACTAAATTGAAACAAATAATAATACTTTGATTACTACTGTCCCAGAAAATGTATCATGTTCTATGAAAACTTACTTATAAGGTTGAAAATGAAAATAAAATTTACAATTCCTCTTGAGGTTATGTAGATCAAATTTCGAAATCATAGTAAATTGTGTAAAGATAGCACCTTCAATTCGACTAATTTAATCTATATTCGAAATAATGCACATTTCTGCATTGAAATACATACCTGTTAGCTGTATTTTTATATGCACTCACAAATAAATCTTAGCAAAAGACCTACACTTGCCCACTTAAGATCGTGATCAGCGTAACTTACGCGCAGTGGTCCAAAATTTGACCACTTTATCGGTACGCATGTCACAAGGAGCGTTCATTTACCTGAGGTGGCCGAAATTTTACTTATGAACTCCTTAGGGGATCATATAAGTACTATCTGGCCGATTTTGATTCTATACTCCGTTTAGAAACACTGCTAAAATAAGTGGTTGATTTAACGACCTCTACTACATAAAGGGTTAAATCTTGTAAGAGAAATGAAATTTAAAGATCCTGGGAAGTATTTTAATTATTTACGAGTAACAACAACGCAATTTGACGAATTACTAAATTTGGTTGGACCTAAGATAAAAAATGCTATGATACGAAAGAGCCCCTATCTCCTAGAGGGAGATTAACCATAACTTTAAGGTTTGTAGGAAGTTTTGTATGGACATCTGTAAAGATTTTCAAAATTTATGGCAACTTCCCCTTGTATTGGTGCTATAGATGGAAAGCATTGTGTTATGCAGGTAATAAAATATATTATAGAAAAATACCTAGAAATATTCTTATAATCCAGGCATTATTTCTAATTTTAGGCTCCACCTAATTCAGGCTTAGATTTTTATAATTACAAAAATACATTTAGTATAATACTATTAGCAGTGTGTGATGCTTGATATAAATTTTCCATGGTAGCTATTGGTGCTAAGGGAAGGCAAAGTGATGGTGGAGTGTTGCGAAACTCAAAAATAGGAAGATGCTTCTCCCGTCTCTCGTTCTTTCAATGTAAAATTAGAACGGCCCAGATAGTTAATTAAACGGACCATAACCGACCAGGACGAACGCGGCCAAGACTTAGACGGATCAGAATAAAAACGGCCCGGAATAAAAATGACCCACAACTTAAACGGCACCAATACTAAAACTAAAAGAAACAGAAAATTCTAAGAATACGATTACTACACAGGATAGTGCGAACCTCTTACCGTTATAACGGGGTACAACACCCAAAATGGCTACGGATTTCACACGTACTTCAATAAATCCGAGATTAATCGGTCCTTCCGAGCCTTCATCAAAACTTAACGCCCGGTTGGCGATCCAAAAACGATAATAAGGTAACAGAACTGCGAAGTATTTTCCCCTAATATTCAACGAAATGTCGAAAATTCAAACGAACAAAACTCTTGGAAGAAAATTCATTTCACGAAACGTCTTTACTCTACCAAAGTCTACGATCTTCTGACGTAACCCCGAAAATACGTCAAACGGAAAACAGATATTAATTATGCCACCATCATCCGCCATTATGCATGTAGATTCACTCTACCGTGAAAATCGATAAGTTATCGATAACGTAAGGACATCGACCGCAAGATGACTTCCAAGGCCACGAACAAAGATTAAATAAAAGAAAGTAACGACAGAAATCACGGTACGCGCGAATAAAAAAACCTAACAAACTGAATTGTCGATCATCCTTATTGGTAATTTTGATATATAATGACGGTCTAGATTTGTTAATTCGTTCATGCATTTAGTAATTGTAGGCTTTTATGGCCATCTCGATATTTGTTGAAGTTTAGTGACATTTCCGATGTTGAAATTATTTATTAAATTCGATACTAACTCATTAATATAATAGTTGCTACCTGCTAATAACATACAGCATATACTACTACATTTTCTGTTTTTTTCAGATTCCAAGAAAAGGAAGAGGATTTTATTCTGTATCGTCTAAAAGAAGCCGTTCTTAGAAAACGGCACTTTACCGATTACTTAATAGAACACGTCATATTACACCATGAATTATTCGAAAACAAATGCGATTATCTGCATAATTGTAACAAATCTCAAGAAAGTAAGCGATGTATCGGCACGAGTATTTAAAAATACTTGCGGACCTTCAATTTGGATGGTACCTGAAGGGTATAGCGAATCATAACCTTAAAATGTGGGACTGGTGATACACAAGCTGTTAGGATAAAGATGTACATATCTTAATTTTTTCGGCAGGCGAGTTTTTACCAACTTTGGCAAATGTACATATAATTTTGTTGAAGTTACTTGATTCAGTCTTTTTCTAAAAAGGACACTCAAAAGTTCGTGAACGAATGATTTATTGCGATACGAATATTGAACAACAACAAGAACTTCAACTAAAAAGCAATATTATACCAGCTAATGATTTACAATAATAACTTCCAGTATTTATAAAATATCCTAATTGGAGTGAGTTACAGTAAGTCAAATATAGGAACCCACTTCAGGGTCAGGTGCGAAACCACTAGGTAAATGAGGTGCACTGTGGTAACTGTTGGAAACATTTTGCACCTGCCCTTAAGTTCCCTTCCTATATGTGACTCACTGTATTCATGTTTAGTGTATATTTGTGTATATAGATGACTCCAAATTATGTTACCACTCAAGTGACAGATATGTTCCTGGTCATGAAATGTGTATTCATTGAAAGTTCGCGTAATTGTAATTTACATTCTGGTCTCAACTTATTCCCCATCATGTTCAACACATGGAATGGATATCACTTCTCGTACTCGATCCTTCACGTCGTTGATGTTAATTTTCCTGTTGTACACACGCTCCTTGACCATGCCTCACAGCCAAAAATCACAGGATGTCAAGCTTAGTGAGTGCGGAGGTCAACGCAATGGTCCACCACGACCAACACATCTACCGGGTAATGTTTGGCCAAGATTTCCAGGAACAATGCGCGCATAATGCGGTGGCATACTACTGCAATACAGAATCGTCTTTACATGGTTTGATGTGATCAATGCAAAATTCAAACCACTCTAGAAACAGTTTCTCATTGGAGCATTCAGGCGTATTAGCACCTCCTTTTTACTACCAACTGGAGCACCTAGCATGTGGTCCTTAAAGTGGACCCTTGGATGAAATGAACATTGGTGGTAGACGGTTAACAACTGCTTTTATCACCGCTATTAAAGTGACTTTTAGGTTTCGTTCACCTGAAGTTGCAATGTTAAGTTGTTTTATGCTTTTAGGAGCTAAAATTTTGAGTGGAACATGAACGGTAGATAAGCCAAGAATCGTTCATGCTCTTCGAGCATTTTTTTAAATTTTCATAAAATGTTTGCACGTTGCGTCGGTTAAAACTGGTAAAACGTGCTAGATGTTGATTCAGGTTTCCTTAAGGAGGGCGTTGAATTCTTTTTGAATACCTCTCATCCACTCGGCACATGCAACCTGATTTTTATCCCACTTGTGAGGATAACTAAGGTTATTAATTTTGGCCTGTCGGAAGGCCAATATCCGCATTTCTTTCTTGGTTAAGCCGTCGTGCATGCGAGCGGCCTATTTTATGTGGCTTAAGAGTGCTAGTTCCGTAATGTCTGTAAAAAACATTTTGACTGCATTCTTTGGTTTACATTCAAATTTGTCAGATTCATGGCACCTTAGGGCTTTGACAAAACAATGCAACGTAGAGAGCTTGACATTAATAACTACAGGAGCTTCCGGAAATGATATGTCATTAGCAGTTACAGCGTTTTCAGCATTTTCAATGTCTTTGTCTCGTTCCTTACCCTCCTTACTTCTACGCATTTTCGGGCATGTAACAAGGAAAATACCATCATCAAAAGGATGGTTTCCAATATGAAATTTTGGGAAGCATTTTTTTATTAATTAACAAAGTGATGTTTCAAATACTAAATTTAAACCAACATATTGTACCTTGGAACGCACCAAGGTACAAGACCTACTGTGTTCCAAGGTACCTAACAGATTAAAAACATCTACTGATATTTTTAGGTTAGAGCTACATAAATTCTAATGCTACTGTAATATATTAAAATAGTTACATTAAAGTAATTACTATCTAAAATGATTCTCAGTAGTCTCACAATGATGTTTTAGGTCACTAATTATTCCCTCACAAAAATACTCACCAATCAGAAAAATATAAACACGTGATTTTCACGATATGTAGCAACCACAACAACAGTTTCAATAGAACTAGCTTGCCTCTGTAATAGTTGTTGCCAGATAGTGGTGAAACTAGCTACCAGATGGCGTTTGTTTAAAAACGGGAATTTTCCAAGGTAGAACACTCTCCCCTACATATTCATCCCATTTGAGTGGTAACATAATTTTGAATCATCTGTATATACCATGCACTTTGTCTCTGTTTACATTATGCATTATATTTAAGATTTATATGAATATTGTATGGAACTTTCAGTTGATAAATAAATGTACCTGATCATTTTCGCCAAGGGCTCACAGTACTAAGGTTCTAGTGAGCATTGGCACCCGTTTGTGTTTTTTTTTTATACTAATGATTCTTTTTGAATCCGGATTGATTTACTTGGTTTTCTGACTTTTGGGTCACCCAGTAGCCTTTTTTCTGTTATTTCTATTTTAACACTTTGCAGTTACAGAAGAACTACACCAAAATCTGAGTTAACCTGTCTACTTGTAGTGCAACAAAAGCTAATTCGAAAACGTTTGAGTAATTACAATCCATCTTTAGAAGTCGTATCGCTACATGATTAACCATAGGTCAATTTTTGGATATAATTTCATTCGGTCTCTGTACTAAAATTCTAAGTATGGAACTAAAGGATTGGAGTATTTGACTGAAGAAGGAGATTGTCTTCTTAGAAATCCATACAAGCAAGTACTAAAAGATTAGGATACTTCTGGACTTATTGTTAGTCATTTCGTGAAAAAGAATTATTAAGTCATTTTACTGTTTGAAATCGAAAAATGTTTATCTCCGGTGGTGACAAAGTTTTCGAGTTATTGAAGTTAGTTTACATTCTTCAACATAGGAAATTGATCCAAGTTTTCGATTTATCGATATTCGAGAGGAAAAAGAAAGTATAAGAAAAAGCAAAGTAGTAATTAAAATTAATGCTATATACATACAGTGTTATATCTAAATAATACAAAATATGGGTACAACTTCCCGCATATGGCAATCTTTACAGATAAGTACGTTCTTTTCAAGTTCCAAACCGTACCTTCATAAACAAGCTTTCAAGGGCTTCATAAGATGAAATAGAAGAGCGCGGTTCTTCTATCAGGTTAAAGAGTTATGTGTGCCAATCTCTACAATTTAATATAGATTTTATATACGCTTTCCTCCACTACCTTACGGTAAGTCGTCTCATTCTTCGGTAAGTGCTGTTTGAAGTTCATACCTCGTAACTGGTGCGGGATTTCTAGCCTCAACTTTTCTTTTAAGTTCATCCCACAGGTGTTCACTACGATTCAAGTCCCCCGGGCTGCTCGATGGGCTGGGATCAATTTTGGACCCGTAGCTGGCCTTTTTGGAGCAAGGTTAGCTGCTCTGAGTCGTGTTCTGACTGTCCAGCCACGAACAGTCACTCCTTGCGTTTTTCTGAGCTCCCGTTGAATTTGAATCCTGGTGAGAGCCCGATTTCTCAGAGCTCTGATGTCTACCGCTTTTTACCTCTTCTCCGAAGAAAGTTACCAGTCTCTCGGTATCTTCGGCAAAGTCTTGACGCGGTAGATTGACTCATGTACAAAGCACGAGCGATTTCACGTTGGCTCTGGCTTTGTCGCAGTAACGCAGCCGCTTCTCCGGTTGTTGTGTCCATTTCCAGGTAATATTCTTGAATGTTGATGACGGAGATGTGTACCGATTAACGTTTGATGGCCAACTAATAAGTGTCGATGAGGTAGAGACCAGCAATTGCCACTGATGTCAAGGAGTGCAAGATCTTGGGTTTATCGACCACAGCGTATTATAGGGTAGTCTAAGTATAAAAGAATGTGCTACACATTTTAAAGCTAACAAGGGGAGGAGGGGACGTGTGGGTCACGGACTTCAAAGACCTTTTGGGATAAGAAGTACTCGACGTCAGAAATCTTGTAGCGCTTAATTGATTATGCACTAGAGAATGAATTTTTATGCAATCGTTGCGCGATGATATTTCTCTTCGATTTTGCAACAAAGTAGGGGCATTTTGCAAACGCTTGATTAGAATTTTCACCTCTCGGTTGGAAAAAGTATCGCACGGTACACTTAGGATATAGGGCATAGGGACATACACTTTGGTAGTATAAGTTTCAGCGTGCAAGTCGTTTCTCCTCTGTCATTGGTAACAATGTCGTCATGCATACTATTATCCGTTTGTCCGCTCCATGAATCGAGAAGTAGAAATTTCCTATCCTTCACATAAGCAAGAAAGAAATATTCTCGATAGAGACTTTTCGTTAGTTTTCCGGATTTTGAACAAGTTACAACTACATTTTTCAATTCCGCGGTTATTTCATTAACTTGTAATCTTCCGCGTGGAGGAAGTTCGATGAAAGATGTGTAAACTTCTAAGTAAAATATTTTGTTGTATTCAAAGCAGATATCAAGCAGAGATTGTTTTCCTTCAATATTTAAATGTTACGTTCTTAAACAATTTATTAATTTATCTAAACGTCCTTTGCCACAATTAATTAGGTTGATGTTGGTGGTTTGATCTCGATTTGTGTGAGTGTGATTTTCTACTGGATCTAAGACTAGTTTTAATTCGTATACGTTTGCAGGTGATTCAGTTGTATTTAAGATAGTAGTAAATACTGTATTGTTTCCCGTCACTTTAACGATACTTAAACATAAAAATACACCTTTGATAATTTCAGTTTTTCGGACTATACCTTCATTGATTTTTGGGAAATTTGTAACGGTGATTTCTACTAAAGTTTTGCTTCTTGGTTTTATTGTAATTAAAATATCTTTTTAACCTTTAGTTAGCGACCCTATTTTTCGGTAGTTAATTGCCGACGTTAGGTTACGGTGACACCACTTATAGCGACGTGCTTTTAAGAGAATCTGTGTCAAAAATTTGTTTAAATTACACATAATCTGAATAATGACAGAAAATTTGAATTAAATTAAAAGAAACAAATAAATTTTTAAAAAATTTATTGTAAAATTGCTAAAATGGCACTTTTTGGGAACTAAATTTTAGGTATGAAAAAAAACAAACAAAGTCATTCATAAAAAAAAGAAACAAAATCAAAAACTTTTCCTATATATTTAACAAAAAAGACTCTAATTCATAAGATATAAAAATATTTTAAAGAACTAGTCTTCTAAGGCACAATTCTGGCAGACTTTTTGGGCGCATTGAAGACATGTATATTTTGCACTTAATGCACTGATGAGGGATCTTTCTTTTGAGTGTGGAAGGACAGATGTTACACAGCTTCCTCTTTTGATTTATTACGACTTCGTCATGGTCTTCTGGTTCTTTGAGTACGAAGTCGTTACTAAGAATACGTTTTATAGTAAGCGTCAGCTCTCTTGGCAAGTGGGTGTTATAGACACGTCGATTCAAATGCGGTATAACCAACTCTTTGGCAAGACTTTGCAAGGTTCTTCCTCGCTCAATCGGGGGTGCATTTGTACATGACGCATAGATAACATGCATTTACACTACTCAAATCTAAAATGCGGTAGAATATGGCCATTGGCCATCTTTGAGTACGACTACAAGAATAGTTCGAGCATTTTTTGTCGACCTCATCTACGCCACCTTTTGTCATATTGCATTACCCATCGATTTAATTATACGTTAAAATGCATACCAATATAATTTCTGTTTATATTTAAACATAGAATGGATTATTCTGCATGGTGATGAAACTCCTCAAGAAATGGTTAAAACACAGGAATTTATTGCATCATGCACATCGTACAATGGTGTGGCTACCACATATAGAACAACGAGGAGGATGCACAAAATCTTGTTGTGTGAAAGCAAAAGTTAAATTCATTCGGTCTTTGGTCAATGTATCCGCTTTTATACCAAGCGTAAGCAAATAGGTCGTAATATTTTGGCGCCGAAAGTTGATTATTAATAAGAGATTGTAATTTTATAATATAATGCGTTTATGTAACGCAAACTTTCCGAAATTTTTGCTGGACAGTATTCAACGCAATTCGTCTTTTCTTCCCATTTTTCCAGTACGTAATAGCGTTGGTTTTATATTTATTATATTCTAAGGTTACAATCCCTCCTTTTCTTGATGTACACTCTTTCTTCAGTTTCTTTTTGCATCTAGCGCTTCTTCTCTTGTGGGCGCATATACCTCATTTACAAATTCTAGGGAATGTTGTCGGTGCTGTTGCAGAAATTCTAGAGTTGTATCAGTTTCTAGTGAAAACGATGTTTCTCTTTGAGAATCGGGAAGTTTTTTTTTATTATTATGTCGTGCAATTCTATTTCGTTGATATTGATAACTTCGAAAGTTACCAGCAGTAAACGAATTACATTTATAATACTTATGGTGACCATTTTCAACACTACAGGTCTGCTGTATAACTATTATTCATTTCAAGTTTGACGAGTTATATATATATATATATTACTTGCTTAAAATTTCTTCTCCAGCTACAACGATACTGTCCCCATATGGAATTATATATATATATATATACAGCGTTGGCCATATGTATTAGACACCTTAGTCCTACGTACGAAAAACTTTAAATTATTGTTACCCGTAGTACAAAATCAAGAAATGAAATCAAAATCACAAACAGGAATGTATTCGTCAGTAATTTATTAAAGAATGTTAGTTTATTTTAATATTTAGTAGCACCTCCACCTGCTTTTATAACAGCACGCACTCTTCTCGGCATACTTACTACCAGGTTATGGCACATTTCACTGGATATTTTTGACCATTCCTCGATTATTCTTTGTTTAAGAATGTTTTTATTGTTGCATTTATGTTTTACCACCTTAGTTTTTAAAATATTCCATAAATGTTCAATCGGGGAGAGGTCCGGAGACTGAGCTGGCCAGTCTAGAATCTCTACGTTATTTTCGTTGAACCACCCCATTGTTTGCCGTGATTTATGGCAAGGCGCATTGTCCTGTTGAAAATAATATTCAGGTACATCTGTATCAAACAATTTTAATACCGACGGCTCCAATACCTCCCCCAGCATATCAATATAAGCACCACTGTTCATACGACCTTTGCACAAGAAGAGTTCGCCGACGCCGGATGCAGACATGCACCCCCAAATCATAATACTGCCTCCACCGTGTTTTACTGTAGGTACTATACAATCCGGGTGATATGCCTCTCCTCGTCGTCGTCGAATGTACTGCGCCCCAGGTTGGCCGAAAAGCTGGAAAATAAAGTAATAAAATATACTTTAAATTGGCTGTCTTTTTTGAAAAACTTTAAGCGGTAATTTAACTTATCTACGTTTACTAACATTATAAATATCTATTCTTACATACCTCTATATTAGATTCATCGGACCATAATACTTTGGCCCAGTTTTCGACGGACCAATTTTTATATTTTCTAGCCCACTGAAGTCGCTTTTTCTTGTGTTCTGCAGTTAAGTATGGTTTTCGTCGAGCTCTACATCCACGTAAACCAACTGCCACAAGCCTTCTCCTAACTGTCCGTGCAGAAATATCAATTCCATGACGCAGGGCTAATTCGCTGGCGAGATCTTTCGACATTTTTGTCCGATTCCGTATGGCTGTTCTCTCTAAAATTCGATCTTCTCTTGCAGTTGTTAGGCGTTTTCTTCCACTTTTAGGCCGATTAGTGAATGATCTTGTCTCCTCGTACCTTTTTAGCGTGGTACGAACCGCACATCGCGAACACTTCATTTGTCTTGCGATCGCTGACAGTGTCATCCCTTGCGAACTGAGCAGAAGGATCTGGCCGCGCTGCACTTCCGTTAATTCACGAACTTTTGGCATTATTTTATACTTTACTGTATACACACTAATAATAAAAATACACACTTGAATGAATGAATACAATTTCGCAACAAACTCCTTTTCGTTAGCGTGTCGGAAATAAAGTGATACTCAAAACTGTAAAATGACCCCTTACTTCAAAACTACCTGCTTAAGTACACACGACCCTCGTTAAAATTACATTAAGGAGTTTTATCGAAAGTATTTCCGAGTACTATCTATCTGTAAATATAAATGTATTCATAATACGGCATTTTCACAGAGGTGTCTAATACATATGGCCAACGCTGTATATATATATTACTTGCTTACCTCATTCTGCCTATTTTCTTTACAAAAACATGTTTACAATTTACTGGTCTAATGTAGCTTCCTTCGATAACCTACAACTTCTATATAAGAAACAATCTAATCTAATGAAAGCAATGCGGCAAATGTTTCTTTCCTGTGTGCTTGATAAACCTTATACGAGCAAACAATTTTTGTCTTAAAACTGTTCCTCTATTAATTAACGTTAGCGGATTATGCGTATAGGCAAAATTTTCGATTTCCAAAAATTTTTCAGCTTAAAACGGAATTTCAGGTTTAAGTAATTCGATAGCGATTAATTTTTTATTAAAAATTGCTACTGATTTAAAATTAGGTTGGGCAATTAAATTTTCAGCATCATAGCGACCACCTGTTACGAAACGAACATCTCTGTTTTCTAATATTTTCCAAGGTTCTCCCGAAAACGACGTTGTTTTTTAATTTGTAGAAATATTTTTCGGAAACAGTTTTTGCATTTGCCCTCATATTCGTATTGAAATCAATATCGTTTTTTAGCCAACAACTCTGTTTGAATTTTAGCACTCTGTGGAGGCGAATGAATTTCATACCGAGCGGTAACGCTTGTTAACGACTAAACGTCTAAAATATGTTCGATTAAAGATAGCTGCTTCCTCTTTTGGTTTTTTAATAAATCTCTTTACCAGTTGGTCATCTCTATAAATTTCGAAATAATTCAATTTTGGATTTAATGAACAAATCGTTTGATAAGAGCCACTGTAAGGAATGTGGTGCTGATATTTATGTGTTATATGATGTGCACTCGTTTACATTTTCATCTACTTTTTTATGTGACCCTTTCAAAATCTGGATAAATTACTTGCGATGATATCTGTTTGTGATAACTATTAAATTTCAATTTGCTGCCATCTTCCGGGGATTAATCTTGACAGAATCCAATAGCGAACATTCTGGCGAATGTAATTGCAATTTCTCATTGGATATAAAATAACACAGGAATCTATCGCAAATGATTTTTTTCTCCTTACACTTAGTTATTTGTTGAGGACAAATTTTTCCTAAATCAAGGGAAAAAAAAGAAAATGAGATTAACCTGGTTTATTTTTTTCCTTTGTATGATACAAGGGACCTATTACTGTTTCACCATCTTTATGTAAGCCAAACACATTTATGAAAATGTTTGGATTTTATCTTTCTAACTTACTTACGTTAGATAATTTAAGTGGAAATTGGATGTTATTTAAATTTAAATAATCGTGATAATTTGTGAATAATCTTCAGTGTTGACAGAGTACCATTTGGTTAAGTGAGCCAAAATTCACCAAACGAAACAGATTTTATCATTATTTCTTATATTTAAAATCGCATTATTCGACTCTAATTTTGCGATAATTCAATGAAATCGTAATTTTTCAACGGATTATTATTTCTACTAACTGCCAAATTTATAACCTCCTTTAATGCCTAACCACTGCCACGTTTCTTTTCGCCCATTTTTAAGAAGATACTGTTAACCATATATTTCATGGAAATAATTGGAAGTAGAAAAATATTTATAATCTTCTTTGATTTCAGTTGCTGTGTTTTTAACATAAAGACAACATAAAATTATATTTACCTTAACAGATAAAAATTGTTATAATGTACTTTTAATTTTATCTTCCAAAATACTCAAACAGTCGGCTAGAAATAAGACAGGGAACAAAAATAGAGAAACAAATTAAAGTATAGTACATTTTTTTCTTCTAACAACTCGAAAAGGAGTAAAAATTAGGACGATGACAATACATTTTCTATTTTAGAATCGTAATATTCCAATAGGTGTAGTTCTGACTTCAATTTACGTCTTATTTCCCAAAGTTGCACTATTTGCGATTTCATTTTCCACAATTTTTATATATTTTTGGCGTTTATAATTATCAATTCATTAAATTCGCTAACTGTTTTACTAGATTTGAGCAGTTCACGTACTAATTCAATTAATTATCTAACTAACAAGGGAAGATCCCGAACCCGGAAATTCAAAAAAATTTGAAACTTTGGGAATATATACAACATATATAGGTGTGCTATACGCTATTTTTTTTTGTGCCGACATTCACTTTGAAGGGGTGAAACACCCCATCGAAAATTGACGGATTTTCAATTTTCTCCACACAACTCCAGTAAAAAGAAAGATAGAAGATAGGTGTAAATGCAATAGTTGCAGCATACATCAAGATCTTTCAAAATATGTGACTATCATATATACAGAGTGTTCCGTTAAGCCTTGCGCTTATACTGCAGATGTTTTTGTAACAATACAAAGAAAAGTTTGAGATTTAATTTGTGTGACTTGTAATTCTGCTTAAAACTATGTAGGGTGTTCTAATCTACAGAGTGTTCCAGAAGTAAATATCACCCTATCCTTGGTTATACCTAACTGAACTTCATATATTATATTATAGTATATATGTATATATATTATTAAATACTTATTGCAAGGAATGATCTCAATCCCGCAAATTTAAAATATGAAATTTGAGAATATGTAAACTACATATAGAGGTGCGATACGAATTTTTGCTGCAAAGTTAATGAAATTTACTGTATATCTTTGCGGTACTATATTTATTAGATAAGACATTGTTTTGTTTGATAATAAGATCCAAAGTATTGGTTTTGGAAATATGTAGAAGACATATGTAATGCGCAATTTATTAATTTGATTTAATCACTCGCTGTTGTAAGAGGAAAAGGTTAGTTTTTTAGACCAAAGTTATATCTTACAATTAATCGATTTTATTAAGCGATAACAAATATATCAATATTTTTAACATTTTAAGCACTACAAATATTGATAAGTACATCAATATAATTTATATGTGATTAGCTGATTAGTCATAAAGTATAAGATATATAGGAAATTTTTGTAGATAACACTTTGCATCTTTTGGTCATATTTATTATATACTGGCAAATACTGGCAAATTAATAATTATTCTGTATGGTGATGAAATTCTTCAAAGAAATGTTTAAAACATAGGAATTCGTTGCACCACGCACATCGTATGATGGCCTGGGCACCGCATATGGAACAGCTAGCAGGATGTATAAAATCCTGTTGTCTAAAAGCAAAAGCTACCGGATTTTCAAACTTATTTGGTTTTTGATCAATGTATCCACTTTTATACCAAGCATAAGCAAATACATCATGATACTTTGGTGCCGAAAGTTGGTTGTGAATAAGGGACTGTAATTTGATAACATTATTGCGTTCATGCAATACAATATCAACCAAACAGTAGCACAAGATCGGAAAATTTTCATACAAAATTTTTCCATATGCGGAAACCATATACATCTAGTGGTTGTATCATTGCCGTAGTTTTTTCGGTATCGTCAATATTTCAACATGCTTGTTTGATGGTATACTCTTTTGCAATGTAGCAGGACAATGACCAGTCCAAGAATCCAAGAATAACACGCTCTGAGCTCCCACATTTGGCACATACACACGGGTGAGCCATTCATTAAACAGTTCTTTTGTTAATTTTCCCGACGTTGAAGCCCTTACATAAACATTCCACGGTTCAAACAAAGACTGTGTTACACGCGGACCGAAACTACCACTTTGTTCTTTCATGACAATAAATAGAGGGGAAAGAAGTTTTCCAGAAGCTGATATTGTGGGAAGTATGGTATAACTATGTGTTGTTGCGGATATTGACTGCACAACTGCTGTAACCCTTTTTGAACCTTGCACAGCTAACGTGCGACCAGAATGAAGCTCTAGATTAAAGCCACTTTCATCGGCATTGAATGTATGTTCTTCTCCGACTTGTTTTATGTGATCTTTTACATGGCTAACAAATGTTGAAGCGATTTCATTCAGCTTTTCGGAATCTGTACCATATGATCGCGTAATAAATTTATTTATTTTTCTTGAAACTATTCTATACGCTTTCTTAAAATTCCAGACCCAATGCCGGGATGCTTTAAAATTTTCTAAATCTATTCCTTGATTAGCTTGCAAAGCCCATCTTTTGAATGTCCAAATCATGAATAATATCACCCGAATCAATACTCTCTACAAACTTATTATAAACGGATTCCGAAATTTGTAGCAATTTTTCACGTCGTGTGCCTCCCCGGTTTACTGTTTCTTCCCATCTAGAACAAATAAAAGAAAATAAAGACAAATCGTTGTTATATTAAATGGAGTTCACTGTTTACCTGTACAATTGTTGAAGAGTTGAAATTTTTCGAAATTTCTTTTGGACGGTTGCTAACGTAAGTCGCTTCGTTTTCCCACTTTTCCAGTATTCAACAGCTTTGGTTTTATATTCCAAAGTGACAATACCGCCTTCTTCTGGAACACACTGTTCGTCTTCAGCTTCCATCGCTTCTAAAATTTCTTCGCGTGTAGGTGCGTATACATCATCTACGACGTCTAGGGAATGTGGTCTAACTGGATTCAAAAATTCTAGTGTTGTGTCAATTTCCAGTATCTTTTTGAACGTCAAGAAGCATATCCTTTATTATGTCGTGTAATTCCACTTCGTGGTTATTCACACGATATTCAATATTCACTGATGTCAACATTAGCCAATTGTGGCCACAAAAATCGGTTATCATGGTTTGGTAGCGCAGAGAATTCACGGTGACGGTATTTCCTTGCTCATTTTCGAAATAATACGGGCCGATGATGCCGGCTGACCACAAACCGCACCATACGGTCACTCTCTTTGGATGTAATGGTTTTTCGATGACTGTTTGTGGATTTTGGGAGCCCCATATGCGACAATTTTGTTTGTTTACATAACCGCCTAATTGAAAATGGGCCTCATCACT
This sequence comes from Chrysina gloriosa, assembly GCA_038088585.1. NCBI lineage: Eukaryota > Metazoa > Arthropoda > Insecta > Coleoptera > Scarabaeidae > Chrysina > Chrysina gloriosa. Next base: position 38,567,647 of record CM076093.1, on the reverse strand, counting down.
AAAGATGATTTTGTTGAAAAATGCGTTGTTTTCGTTCAGTTTTTCAAACAGCCAATTCACAAAGGTTGAACGAATTGAACTTTATAAGCGTGAAGATGAAGATCTTTATGCAAAATGTTGCGCTAAGTGCCTCTGGTGATGCCCAATTGTTGCGAACGTCGACGAGTTGATGTTCCAGGCTCATTCTTAACACTTTGCTGTACAGCGGCTATGTTTGCGTCATTACGGCCACTACGAGCGTATTGTTTTGGTCTATTGTCAGCAACAATACCGTGAGTTTCGAATTTAGCGATTAAATTACGCACAGCGGTCTTAGAAGAAGGAGCCTGATTACGAGGAAAAGCTGCTCGAATTTTACGAAGTGATACAGTAAAATTTTCACCATTTTGATAGTAAATTTTCACAATTAAAATTCTTTGTTCAAGAGTGTAGCGTTCCATGCTTAAAATTTCCCAACTTTTTACTAAATAAATGTCAAAGGATGATAGCTCAATTCTTGACATTTCATCATTTGACAGCCAATTTACTTCCTAACCTGAAATTTGCCCACCCGTTATTTATGCATTTTACTTACTGACAATTTAATTTAATTTATACAAAAAACCTCAACCTTCTCTATCAGCACTTATTTTTCCTTGAATTTCATACACAAAAGAGATGGTTGTAGTGATGATAAGACCTCTATCTTTTTTCGTAGGATGGGGGTAATTTGCATCTTTTCTTATCTAGAACTTCCTTTAATAGTTGGTATTTATCCCTCGATATGTCTAAGTCTATGTACATATTGTCATTGTCATTGATGATATAGCCCATTTAGCTTTGAAATTCGGCAATAAGGTTTTTCGTACACTGGCTTTGACGCAAGCGAAATGCGTTTCGGTTAAATTGTAATTGTCCTTTAAACATTTTTCAGCAGTTGTCATATGTTTTCCATTTTCCATGAAAGTTATACACAAGTCGTTCACTTTGGTTTGTATAATAACCATTGTTTGGAATATAATTATAATTTATGTATGTCAAGTCAGTTTGGTACAGAATAGTAGTCAGGACGTGACAAAACAATTACGTTGTCTTAGTGACTGACAATAACACATTGGAAAAATGCATTGACAGATCTTATATAAAAATTCATTATAAAAGAAATATAAAACAATTTTGAAAGAAACCATACACAGTCCACTTAATTAAATACACAACAGCTTTTTGGTCCGTCAAACCGGATATGAACCAGCGATCTATGGATACTTCCTTGGTGCTCTACCAATTGTAATGATGACTGTTAGCCCAGATCCAGCTACTTGTTGCACTGTGAGACTCAGTCTTAAGGCTTGTGCAGGTAGAAGACCGGTCCAGGTTCTTGCGATAGCTTCAATATTGGTATCTGATATATGAGTACCGTACGTCCGATAAAACACAGGAATAAGGCCTATCAGATTTAGTGTTTTGCCTAAGTCTGTGGTTATCCCATTCTGGATTTTATCTAGGAACCTCATTGAGACAGTACCCCTCTTAAGATTAGATACATATGTATGAACGAGGATGCCGAGACCACTCTTAATCCCAAGACGAGAAGCGAACTTAGTCGGATAGTATAGAATCCTTACCGCAGCTTCTGGTGATGGAATAACAAGGGTGTCAGGCCAATCTGCATTAGTGGCAGTACTAAGTATGTTATCATGCTCCCTGGTGTGTGCAGTTACTTCTGCTATATAGTTGTCTCTGGTTCCACTAGTGTAGGTGCCAATTACAGTTATGTTCGTATGTATTAGGCACCCTTAAAAATTTTAAAAATCGGCATATAAAAATTGAAACAAAATTATTTCCGTATATATATCTACTTTATTATAAATAAAAATGCACATGATTAATACTTCGTCGGTCCCCCATGCGCCTTAATAACTGCTTTAATCCGCCGTGGCATACTTGACACTAAATGAAAACAGGTATCGGCAGAAATTAAGTTCCATTCTTGAATAATTTTGTCCCGAAGAGCCCGTTTAGAGTCACAATGGTGTGCAGAAATTTTTCTTTTTAAAATATGCCATATGTGCTCTATAGGAGACAAATCGGGTGACTGGGCTGGCCAGTCTAATAAACGTACGCTATTTTCATGAAACCATCGCATACTCTCTCTTGACCGATGGCAGGGAGCATTATCTTGCTGGAAGAAATATTCTGGAGCCTCTTCCTCAAAAAGCTTTAACACTGATGGCTCCAAAACTTCCTGCAGCATCGCTGTATATCGGTTGCTATTCATGCGACCTTCGCACAAATGCATTTCGCCGACTCCAGAAGCTGTCATACATCCCCAAACCATGATGCTGCCGCCGCCAAATTTGACCGTGGGTAGTATGCATTGTTCCTGGAAGGCTTCACCTACCCTTCGTCTTACGTACTGTCGCCCAGATCGCCCCTTAATCTAGAAAAAGTATCAGAAAAAGACTTTAAAAGAATTTGCTCTAAAAAATAATTAATAATCAGTAAATAAATAACTTATTAATTGATTACATGCACTAAGTGATAATAAAGCTTACCTCAATATTTGATTCGTCGGACCAAAAGCACTTTTGACCAATCCTCGATGGTCCAGTCTTTGAATTTTTAGCCCATAGTAAGCGCTTTTTTTTTGTGTGCCTCGTTTAAGTATGGTTTTTTTTTCGAGCAACGCGGCCGTGTAAATTAGAAGCGATGAGACGTTTTCTCACCGTACTAGCGCTAATGAATACATTATGTCGAACCCACAATTCACTAGAAATTTCTATAGAGGATTTTCGTCGGTTTTGTATCGCGATTCTTTGTATAAGTCGATCTGTTCGAAGTGTGGTACGGCGTTTTCTTCCCGTTTTTGGTTTGTTTTCGTAACTGCCAGTTTCTCTAAACCGATTTAACGTGGTTTGCACGGCACAGCGCGAACATTTAATTTTTTGCAATCGCAGTTTGTGAAAAGCCTTCCGTATTAAGTAAAATTATTTGACCCCTTTCTGCGATACTTAATTCGCGTGTTTTTCGGCATAATTTAAGAATATTGTTTATAAAGACACTGTAACACTCAAACAGCACGCATTCGAATAGTTATAAACACTTCGTCGGTTTGTGGTTTGAACAATACTAAATACGCCAAAACAAGTAATTGCATTATAATCCTAAAATTGGTGATTATAAAACAGGTGGGGGTTTGAAATACATCTATGCGGTGCTTTTGTAAGATATTTTATGACCGCCTACCTCGAATTTTTATGGTACTTGAAATACAGAATGTTATCGGGGGTGCCTAATACATACGAACATAAGTGTATATTACAATTAAGCAATGCGATTACCATACGCACAATTATCTCTCTTGCCTGTGCCTCTGTTAAAACCATACCTTCTGACAGATAAGGAGCAAGGATCTCACCCATCATGGTTGTATAAATGTGATCAGGGTTGATGGTCTGTTGTAATGTCATGGCCTTCCCGACGATTAAAAAAGCTAGTTTTTTTAATTCTCGAACCGAGAAATTGCCGCTTGAAGGCTGCCACCAAAGTGAATGTCAGAAGTTTTAAATGGAATTGAAACAACGAATCTGCCATTCTCCTTGTACGTTGTGTTTACAAAATGTTGTTCACATGCCTTTTCATCCCTTGTTAAAAGTTTTCTTTTGCCATATTCCTCTATTGCCCAGAATTCCTTTAATTGCTCCTGTATTTGGATATTTATGAAATTACATGATATACTACTACTATCTTGATTATTATATTTAAAAGATCCTCTTTCAACATGGTTTTATATTTTTTGTATAATGCATCTTTATACAAGATCTGACAATGCATTTTTGCAATATGTTATTGTCAGTCACTAAGACAAGGTAGTTGTTTTGTCACGTCATGACTACTATTCTGTACCAAACTGACTTGACATCCATAAATTATAATTCTATTCCAAACATACTCCCCACCTTGCAGGGACTGCAAACGAAACAATTTCTTTTTGATTTATAAACTATTATCTTAATTAAGATATAACATGTTATAAATAAAACAAAACTGTTCAATACACCAAAAATTAACTAACACCATCCGTCATGGATTAACTGCACGTTTTGCAGTAAGGATCTTTGGTACCCAACGTGAGCAAAGTTTACGAAATTTCAGTTTTTCGCTAACAATTTCATGAATTAGTGATCGTGAGATTTGGGAAATTCCATAGCGAGAGCACTAATTGTAAACTTGCGGTTTTCCTGGATCTTGTCATCAATCGCGTGAACCGGTTCTTCTGTAACCAAATAATTGAGGTTCAATGTCGTTGATGTGCCGAATTATCTCATCCTTTAGCTCTTGAATTGTTCTTGGCTTATTGACGTACACTTTTTCTTTTAAATATCCCCAAAGAAAGAAGTTCAACGGAGTCAAATCACATGATCGTGGCGGCCAATTAACATCACCACGACATGAGATAACACGGCTATTGAGTTTCCCGGGCAAAAGAGCCATTGTTTCGCTGGCTGTGTGGCAAGTGGCACTATCCTGTTGGAACCACATATCGTCCAGGTCCATATCCTCAATTTCTGGCCACAAGAAGTCTGTTATCATCTCGCGATAGCGAACTTACCATTCACGGTAACTCCTTGGCCGACCTCATTCTCGAAGAAGTACGGCCCGATGACGCCGCCAGCCCATAAACCGCACCAAACAGTCACTCTTTGTGGATGCATCGGCTTTTCAACAATCACACGTGGATTCCCATTTGCCCAAATGCGGCAATTCTGCTTGTTTACGAATCCACTGAGGTGTGCCTCGTCGCTGAAGATGATTTTCTTTGTAGTCACCGTTCAGTTCTGTCTGTTCAACCAACCAATCGGCGTATTGACGACGCTTGACATGATCAGTAGGCTTCAGCTCTTGAGTCAATTGAACCTTGCAAGCGTGTAAATTCAAATCTTTATCCAAAATTCGTATCAGTGATGTTCGTGAGATGTTCAATTGACGGCTCTTCTGCCACACTATCGCGAACAATAGCAATGTTTTCCGCAGAACAAAGTGGGCGAGCATGCACAGGTGTTTTCACATTTCCTACAGACCCGGTTTGCTGAAAGTTGCGCACAATTCTCCCGATTGTGGATACATTTGGTTGATTATGCTGACAAAAAAAACCACGAAGTGCACGAAATGCATTTTAATTTGAACGCCCATTCTCGTAAAAGGCTTCAACAATCTTAATGCGATGCTCAATTGTGTACCTCTTCGGGGTTGAATTTGTCAAACACTGACACAAAGAAATGTCAAATTAAGTTGGGCAAAAAACTTGACGCTAAGATGTGATTCACAGTTAACATCATGCATTATGGTTGGACCACCCGTTACAAATGGTGCAACGTACCTACATATACACCTATATATACATACATAAAGATTTTAATAGTAAGAATAATGCAAGCAGAGATAGATGTTAACAAAATATACATATAATTAAAATTCTAATAGATACATGGTACAACATAGGTACATACCTTACATATATATATATATATATATATATATATAATTAAAATTCTAATAGGAAAGTATATACATATGTATGTATATGTTTCATCTCTTCTCTCACGATTTAATTAATCATCCCGATCGCTTTCATAATGATCTGGTGAAAATTTATGTTTTGATATAGAGGTTAATCTATCCAATGTGTACGTATCCTCTCCATTATCTACATTAAACATTACGTTAATTCTAGATAAACTTTGGTGAAACAAATTGGAACATTGTTGAATTGAAAATATTTCTAATAACGGCGCTTGAAAACAATACTTGCGCCAAGTTTTGCCAGATTTAAAAATTAAACGCAACAGTGCGGGCGTAACTTCAAAATGTTCATGATAAGTGGTTCGTTTAATGGTGCACAAGTTTAATTTTTGATAACTTTCATGTTCCCGTAAATGTCAATCTCTGCATATAAGATTATCATCTCCAAGTTTAAACCCATATCTCCATAAACAAACTTTTGTCAGGTTTGATAGCGCCGGATACCAATTTTTACAATTTAGTTTACCTCTCCTTAAATAAGGTGAACATCTCTCGTCGTTAATCCTTCTATTAAACAAACCTTCTGAACAATATATGTCACTTCTATCGTCACAATCCTCAATAATTTGCCTCCAACGATGTTGGGGATATTCATCAAATAATTCCAATACAATTATTATTGGTAAATGTTGATCCAGTAAAATTATATAAATTTTATTGTTTACATTATTGAGAAGCGACACCTTTGAAATTGTATATAAGGTTTTCGATTGGTTCATGTTTTAAATTTTTCTTTTTGTCGTAAATAACGTTTGACTAAAATTAAAGAAGAAAAATTTTTTTATGATATATATAATAGAGAATGCGACTTTCTGCTATTAGATAATAAGTAGCTGTGGTTAACTTCAAATTGTCATTAATTTTTTACCTTGGACTTTGTATCCTCAAGGAAATGTGTGTATGTTATCAATTAAAACCTCTCTCATCATCTCCCAAGACTAGTGATCTTTTATTAATTTCAACAGAATATAAGTTATGATTTATCGAACGAATTGTTTTAAATTTTGCATAATATTTTTTCATTGTTGATTAACGTACATTTGTAGCATATACATCAGAATTAATGTCATGCATTGTACTTTTACCTATACCCTTAACTTTTTAATTTTCTTATTACAATCAATCGCTACGGCATAGATTTTTGATTTCAAACCCGCAAACTTACGAACTGCAGTACCACACATTTCATCCTTTATTTTGCCTATGCCTTTCTTGTTTATAGAAGCAATACCAAAACAATTACCCGAAGGATAACCATTTGTGTCAAAATGCAAATTACAATTTTGCAAAATTATATCATAGAAGTTATGTGAATGTGAAGGAGTTTCCATTTCATTGTAATACATTAAACTATCCGTATCTATGTGCAGTAATTCTAATTTATTTAACCTTTTCTTAAAGTAATTATAATGATAATCGTGCATTAATGGTTTGGACATATCTAAAATACTCTGTACAACGTAAATTGGCTTATCAAAGTTAATTTCAGTTTTAAGTAATTCCACGGCGATTGAATTTTCATAAAAAATGGTTGCTTATTTAAACTTAGGTTGAGCAATTACATTTTCAGCACCGTAGCGACCACTAACAAGCTAAATCACCTTTAAAACTGTTTAAATTAATGAGTACCTTACAAGACACTGGCAGGGAGTCAGGGACCATTTTGCATAAGCTTTCTGTATCTTCTCCTGACCTAAGATTTCTGACAGTATGGTTTTCATACCCCAATTGTGTTGTGGTACTAGCCCAAATTAGGGACCTAGAAAAAGAAAGTTCTAAATATCCACAGGAATGCCACGTGAAGAAAGGTTTACAAACCACTTACTGCTGTCAACCAACAGATCAGACAACTGTTTCTTGTTGCACAGATTTGTAAATTTGGTAATATTTTTATATTTAATTTTATTGAAAATTGAAAATACCATTATGGTGATTTCGCATTAAAGTCTCCAGTTATGATGGCGTTCTTTCTCCTGGTTCTGATTTGGCAGCCAATCTCTTCCAATATTCTCTCCAGTTCCAGAATGTCGTCATTTCCGGAGCTGTAGCAACTATAGATTGTAAATTTGTTGGTAGTCACGTATGTGAAGCCTGGGCCGTGTCCTTGCGTGCTTATTGGAATACTGGGGTCAAGAATCTTGATCGCCGTGTCTAGATTCGGATCATAGCTCCAGTCTTTGCGGTTCCTTATGGAATTCTTATTAGGTTCCGATATCAAAATGATTCCAGCTTCCATTTCCCTAGCCTTAGCCAGTGCCAGATCCTGGACAGGGCGGCTCCTGTTCGTATTAATTTGTAAGATCTTGAATTTTACTGCTACAATCGCCAGATACCTCCATCTTCCTTCTCTTGTTCTTTGCATTGCATCCTGGGTTTCCTGTTTGGTGTCCTTCTTGCTTGCAATGTACACAGTATGGTTCGTTTGGACATTTGGCAGCTACATGTCCTTCCTTGCTACACTTTAGGCATAAGTTCTCCCTGTTTGGGCCGCTACAATCTACTTTAGTGTGTCCATATTCCCAACATCTATAGCACTTCATCTCTGTTTTTCTTTCCATTATCCTGCATTCTGTCCACCCGATCTTTAATTTCACATTTTTAGGAGTATATCAGCTTCCCTTTCGGGCATTACTAGTGTAGCATTTTGTTTGTTGCCATAAGCTGGTCTAAGGGCTCTTACCTCAAAGATTTCTGGCTTAATTCCTGTCCCATAGCAGACAGAGGCTTTAATTTCCTCTGTTGTGACCGCTTGGTCCATATCCTTACTATGCAAGACTTTCTTGCTTACAAGACTTGTTGCCTTAGCCGTGGGTATTTTATCTCTAACTGCTTTCCTCAGTGCTTCAGCCTTATCTTGCCCATTGCTCACCGTGAGAAGAAGTTCTCCTTTTCTGGTCTTGTACACATTTTTGATGCTGACCCCAATGTTGTCGGGATTTATTGTTCCTCTAACTGTCTTTAGAAGATCAGCGTAGGACTTGCCCTCCATTGCTATAAGTACCGCATCCTGCTTAGGTCTCTTGTACTTATTTCCTGCGTCTGCCGAGGTTTTAATTCCAGTTTCCTTATAGGTCCCCTTAACCCGCCCACTTCCTGGCTTGTAGATCCTAATTTCAGCACCACTGTCTGCAAACAAATATCGCATAATTCTCGCGGCCATCAGTCCACCTATTCCCTCTAGCTCTGGTATCGCTAGTTTTGGTGCCTTTTGTCTTTCATACATGTTGAGCTGAAGTTTCTTCATAGCCTGGAAGATGCTTTTGTCTTCATCTTCTTCATTAGGATCCCCTTCATGGATTATGGGGCAATGTATGTATCTCACCCTAGTCGCAATGTTTCCATCTTCCCCTGGGAAACCAAGCAAATGCGTCATTCTTGCTAACCCGCCTATGCTTTGGTTTTGCTTCGCGAGGCCATCCCTGCCCCCGAACCAGTCCATGGTCGCTCGAACTTCTTTCGATTTAGACTTGATGTCTTTACTACAGGGTTACACGATTTCGAACTCTCGAGGCGCTTCCCATACATGTGCATCTTCTACTTCAACTTTGGGAAATATGTCTTCTTCCCAGTCTTCTTCTTTTATTTGTTGAAAAGACTCGAAGGTTAGTTCTTGTGTAAGTGCCCGTCTCCTAGCTAGTTTGATTTCCGCTATTCTGCACTCTTCGCAGCGTACCTCAACCGTTCTTCGCTTCAATTCACTAATTTCACGCTTGTGTTTTTCTTCTAACTCACGGATCCGTGCTTCCAATTCTAGACTCTCGTTGCTTCTTACATTTGGCGGTATATCTGCAGCGCCAGTTCTCAGGGCTTGCTCTAGCCATTCACTCTGCGCTTGGCTCCGAATTTGCTCTGCATGCATAGCCAGTCTAGTGGCTATTTCTTTCATCTCTTGTTTCGGCTTATACATGTCGCCCACCATACGGTTCAACTTCTCTATTTGCACCAGGATCTTTCCTATAATAGCTTTATGGACATCTCCAGCATTTGTGGTCTTGTCTTGTTGTCCTACTTCTTCTTCCTTGTCCATCCTTTTCCTCTTCACCGGCTGCTCGGTCTGTATTTGTTCGGTCATGCTGGGCAAGGAGAAAGTTCTCAGTCTTGGTGGAGATCTTAGAATAGAGTCTCTCCTTGTAAATGGATTCGTCTCATAAACATCTACTTGGTGCACGTCTCTCCCTTCGCTTTGTTCTTCTTTCTTCTCCTCCTGTTTTTTATGTTTTTTTCTTTTGTCTTTTTTTCTTTTATTGTTTCTTTTGTCAATATCCATAATTGTTCCCACGAGTTGGGTCGTTTTGACGTCAAATGTGGCAGTGCGCCCTTACCACATCAAGGCTATAATCCCCCGGAGGTCGCCAGGTATCCGAGGCATCGCTTACAACTCGCTTTTACCCCCGTGCCATGCAGACCCTCGCCACGATGGTGTTACAACTTGGTCTTGGGGTTTTCATGTTCGGAGATAGTTATGAAAATAGCAACCCTTAGCCCTCGAATGCTCTAATAGCACCAGGGTTGGAAAAAACAAGAGATGGCCAAGAGATGGGTGGTGCAGTATTATCGTGTTGTGAGTTGCTGTATCTAAGTGCGTGTTCTAACCTAGAAAAAGAGGAGAAGATGAACAATTTAGAAGGTATTCTCTAGTTTGCTATTGTATTGATAGTGGATTAGCGCTATTATGACGTTAATAGGCAGTATCGAACATTTCAACGAAAATACAACGGAATTCGGGACATATTTGGATCGTAAACTTCATAGAACAGGGAAAAAAGGTGTCAATGTTCATTTTAGCAGGTCCACAAGTGTATAATACCTTACAAAATTTGGTAGCACCCAGGAAACCATGATTCACCCACAGGGTACTAAATACACGAGAGGTTTGTGTTCAACCAATGTAATCAGAAGACTGACCAGTCCATTGGGGATTACATTGTGGAATTGAGGAAGCTCGCAAGTTCCTGTAATTTCAGCGCCGTCCTAGATATATTCAGAAGAAGCTCTTAGAATACATGTCACGAATAATTTATGTTTTATTAAATATAATATTTCGCGTAGTAAAATACTTGAAATCTTTAAAAGAAACACTAGATTTTGTTGAATTTTTGCAATAAAGACAACATGAATTAAAATTAATTTTTACATCTCATACAAATTTCTGTAGGCTCTTGGTGACTTCCTTGCGGAATACGTTCAAACAGTCGGAGGAGAATAGAACTAGATCCACATGTAGGAGATTTATAATCGCGCCTCATTTTACACGTCCTTTAAATGCGGTAGCAATCTACAAGTAATAATAATAATAATAATAAATACTTAAAGTAAAAAGTTTCAGTGTAGAGCTCAGTTTCCAGTTTACGTTTTTCACCCACGCTTTTGCCATTGATGAGTTCATCTTTTACAATATTTATGTTATCATTATTTAATATCAATAATTCTTCAAATTCTTCGCGATATTTATTGATGGCAAATAGGCTCTTCACGAGTTCCACAAGGCTAGACATTATTATACTATCTACTATTTCTTATTTGCTATTTGGAAATAATTAAATAACATATTTACTCTATAAATGTTAGGATTGGTGTGGAATTTCCTAAAATTTCTTCAAAGCCTTGTATTATCATTTTCATTACTTTTCGATTACCTCTTACTTTTTCTACCTCTTCATTCGTTAATTTGCCGTACCTTTTTGGGGGAAATACTTCTACTTCTTCATTCAATTGTACGATAAGGTAAGGCCCAAATCGTGTTCGCGTTTGTAATTCTATACTCTATCCCAATTTGCAAGTCTGTAAATTTGAGTGTGGGCTGTACTTTGCTTAGTTTATTTAACCCTTAAATGCATGATTTTTCTTTTGGACTGAAAAAATTTTTCTCGTAGAAACTTAGGCATAGATTACGTAAGAAATAATAAAAAAAAATTGAGAAGGGTTTTGAATGTTTATTTTGAAGAAAAACGATATGTAGACTTTTGGCAACAATATGTGTTTGGTACTAAAATAACAAGGGCATTAACAATAGTCATATACATATTTATATTACATATATGTTTGTACAAAATTGGTATTATATATGAAACAATGCAAAACAATTACGGTTTTTGTTGTGGCATGAAGCAACCTTACATTTAGTGCACTTAGTCCATGAAAATCCATTGCAGCCTGGAAGTTTGCATCTGTTTTTGGTAGCACACCTATTTTCATAATGTCCTATACCATCAGTCCGAATATCTTGTGTCGGCACAGGTTTTGTGGGACCTCGGTGTCTTTTGGCCTCCATTTGCCTTTGTAGACTGCTGGTTGAAGGTCTTCCTCTCTTGTTTTCCTCATACGTTTTATAGGAGCACAATGTTTCTGCAAGGTCTGATCTAAAATCTAAAAAAAAAGTAATGTTCGGGTTGTTTATTCTATAGAGTACCCATGAATTTATCACTGCCATGTCAGTAAAATAATCTGATATACCACTTTCGACTTTTCATTCTTATTTTATAGCTGCCCAAAAAGCTATCCATGAGGTCAACTCCTCCCATATGGGCGTTGTAATCTTTCACTATTTTTAGACAAGCTATTGTAATTTGCTTTTTTGCGTTCTGTCATATCTATTGGTAATTTCAGCCGGTTCGGCGCTTACATAGTTTGAAGCCAACGTAACAAGTTTATTGTCTTTCCAGCATGTCACAGAGATATCCATACCTTCGTAATTGGCAAAAATTCTTCATGGGAACCCCGTGCAACAGACTGTCTCATAAATTCTTTTACAGCAGGTAATTTGCAGCTCTTTCCAAGGCGGTTTCTTTGAATAGTACCCAACGAGTTCATAGGTAGTACATTAGTGGAACAGACGTATAATAATTGCCGAAATATATTATGTGGTTCATTTTGCGGGGAATTGAACGGCGCAGTCTAACCACAGTATTACCTACTACACCAATCTCAGGTTCATCCGACAAGTTTTCTACTTCTTGTTTTCCTGAATATATTTCAAAATTGTGTGCGTATCCGTCTTGCTCATATGGTGCACTATTCACAAACACTTTGTTTAAATGGTCAAGAAAAGGTCTTATTTTATGCAGACGATGATGGTTTGGATGGCCCCGAGGCTTGTGTTGAGAATTGTCGTTAAAATGTATAACCGATCTTATTTTTTTGAACCTACACCCTCTGTCCCAAAAGTAACCGCAATAGTTCGAAATAAAGCACGCTGTGTATGTTATGTCCACAAAAATCATTGTATTTATTCGAAATATTCTCCATGTGCTACAATACATCGATTTGCACGGTCAACGAGTGCTTCAAACGACTTTTTCATGTCGATCTCTGGGATGGCCTTTAGGATGCCGGTCGTCGATCTTTGAATGGCGTCTACGGATGCATAACGAACTCCTTTCTGCTTCAAATGAAGACGAGGGAACAGGAAATAATCGCATGGGGACAGATCAGGCGAATACGGTGGGTGCTGTATCGAATATATTTCATTTTTCGCCAAAAAATCGGTGACAATCGTTGCTCGATGACACGGTGCGTTATCGTGCAGTAATCTCCAGCTGCCTGGCTCGCGATATTCGGGCCGAACACGACGAATGCGACCCAGCAAACGCCTCATAACATCGAGGTAATATGCACCATTAACCGTTGAGCCGTATGGAACGAACTCCTTATGGATAATTCCCTTCGAATCGTAGAATGAAATCAGCATTGACTTGATTTTCGACTTCTCCATTCGTGATTTTTTCGGATTTCCTTCTTCTGGTGACCTCCACTCTGCGCTTTGACGTTTGCTTTCTGGTTCGCATTGAAAGCACCACGTCTCGTCACCAGTCACAATCATTTTCAAGAAGTTTTCATCTGCACGGGCTCGTGCAATAATGTCTTTGGAGTGTTCGATTCGAAGCGTTTTTTGGTCGTCGGTCAATTTGTGCGGAACAAACTTCGAATTGACTTTCTTCAAACCAAGGGTTTCAGTCAAAATGCGCTGAATAGTTGTTTTAGGGATGCCAAGCTCCATTTCCATAAATCTCACTGACGATTTCTTCGAAATTTTCACAAATTCGCGCACTTTTTCCACATTTGCCTCGGCCAAAGTTGTCGAAGGACGACCGGCTCTTTCGTCATCGTTAACATCTTCTCTGCCTTTACGAAATCGTCGATGCCACTCGAACACTTGCCTCTTCGACAAACAATCGTCGCCATAAACAATTTGCAGCATTTCATACGTCTCGGTTGCAGTTTTTCCAAGTTTAAAACAAAACTTAATATTGACTCGTTGTTCGTGACTCATTTTCTGACCGTTTACGAAAAACACTCTCACAGGATGCGTGATGTATCAGCTGACTATGCACCAAATGTCATGAAAATTTGTCAGGTTGGTAAGGAAGAGTCCCACTACAATAATCAATCAACTATCAAGAGATGACGCCACTGGTTTCTGATTTATAGACGCATTGCGATTACTTTTGGGACAGAGGGTGTATTTAGCGTCATCGTCTGCTTTATGTGATCGAAGCCATATTTTCCCCAGTAGGACCTCACATTTGGATAATGGTATACAGACATAAATATTATAATACCCAGAAATTTGCGAATTTCTGAAGCACTTACAGGTGGACAGTTCGAAACATTCTTTTGAATAATATACAAATTCGTTTGGTCAACAAAAGCTGTAAGTATATCTTGATTTATAAACTCAGAAAAGAATTGGAATGGTGTCTGAAGTGTTGATAGTCGTTCGGAAAGATTTGTATTGCCTACAAAACCTATGCGATCGTCATTGTATTCTAAACTTCTTTTTCCATATAAGGTTTCTATTTTGTTGCTTCCAGGCTGCACCACCAGGAATACTTGAGGTACTGGGACCTTGATTTTCTAATTGATCCTCAGTCAACAATTCGCCTACTTGCTCACCTAAAACTAAGTCTTCATTACCCAGCTCTTTGTCTTCATCACTAATGTCTTTCAATCCTTCCACTAGATCTTCGTCTGGAAAATAATCAATATCGTTTTCGTCACCCATATCCTCTTCATCTTCAGAAATACTACCATCGTCAAGCAAAGAGACAAAATCCTCTATATCTTTGTCTTCTAATCTTCTAGGCATTTTTAAAATCAAAATAATCAAACTAAAAAAAAAACAAACAAATTGTAACGGTCGTTTATTATTTATGTCACAAACGCATATTGTTGACATTTGGCAACATACAGCATTTCCCAAAAATATTGCCTTTATTCAATAATATTATTAAGTTTGAGATCACCAAGCCATAGCTTACCTATTAACAGATGCGAAATAATTGTTTCCAATTTGATAATTCAAAATTCATAGAAAACACAAAATCCAAAATTTGATTTTAACTAAGACACTGATCTCTATCACCCACCACAATGAGATGTCAACTAAATAGAAATCAAAGCAACTAAAAACAAAGTAACTGTTTTTTCATTCATATTGTTGTGTGTGCCTAGCAACGAGCTTTTATGAATGTGCACACATGAGAACATACAGAAAATTAACTAGAACTGGTATGTAGACAATTGACAACAGTATGCATTTAAGGGTTAATAGATCCATACCTCTTTCTTCTTTATTGAAACTTTATTAAGTAACTGACTCGCACAGTCAAAACCACAAAGATAATCTATACAAATTTTCCTTATTTTCTGCAATTATTACGCGAGAAAAAAACATTTTTTATTAAACGATGTATATAGACGTTGGTTATGAACTGATATGAATTTTTGAGATGAAATTGTTTTGTAAATCAGTTGCGCTCCATTTCTTACTATGGATAATATAGAAATAAAAACGATAAAAGATTGTGTTGTTTAGTAAAAAATGGGATAAACCTTCATCTCAATCATATTGGCGTGAAGTTCGGTATGAGAACGCATTCGTTGTTTAACACGTTCGCTACCACTATGCAAAAGGGCACCGTCTCCCACAGACCAATGATATATTTTTGAACAGTAGTACACAAAACTAATTCTATTATGAGAATTTAGGTGTATTTTAACCAAAAATATGCATTTGATATATATTTTTTGACTATGGCTCATATGTGGAACATAGGTCTAGAGATGCTTCAGTTCCCTGAATGGACCGACTGTCTCATAAGGTCTGCCAAGCTGGCACCCCACCACCTCGAAATCGAAATTCGTTTGTGCAGGAATTATGTGAATTATGTCTCTAAATCCCTGCCCCATCCGTACCAATAGCTATCCTTGCTAGGTTCGTCAGGAAGCTCACAATCGAGTATCGTATCCGGACGTTCTTCAATATAATGTAAATGGGAGGATAATTCCCATATGATCAGAAAGTAATAGAATCATTGATTTGCTCTATGAATTACACATCACATGTACATACCTATTTCCGCCTCATCGATTTCTGGGAGAGTCTCTCCACATAGAAGAGATCTCATTTCCCGTTTCGCCCTCTCGCACGAAGATTCTGTTCCATCTCGCAAGAAACCCTAGGTTTCGCTTTTCGAGGTGATCAACATGGCCTTTATAATCGAAGCCGCTTGATCAACGTTCCGGGCCAAGATGAGCTGTCCTGTCATCGCAAGATAGAATTTCCTAATTCTCGGTCGCTCGGCTCTTGGGAACATGGTATAATTCTTAATAAAATGTGCTACATCAATACGGATGTAGCAATCCGGAAGAGACTCATTCCTTAGTGCGCAGGCATATTCCATTATGGTCTTACAATTTTTGAATGACCTTATGGAAGCTGTGAGAAGAGCTTGCGACGAATCACAAACCACTTCGTTTGGGTGAACAGCGCTCGACCTAACCCATTCCGCGAGAAAGTAATGAATGGAGTTAGTAGTATGAGCCTCTGTCAACATCTGTGCCACCGGAAACTGCTCTTCATCCGTACGGATGACGCATTCGTACAGAAAAATTGGTCCAGATGTCTTATCGACTCCCTCCATTTTTTTCACGATGCTTCCAGTAGCATCGATACTTATACAGGTGTGCCCGGCTTCCGTATATTGCCTGTATACACCGAGTTGATGATTAGTCCAGTAATGGACAATGAACGGGTCGTATCCCAAATTGTGGATCATCGCTCTTGATTCGCCAGCTCGAAAGGTTGCTATAGAAATCAATGGGTTTCGATGAACATGCGTCTACTCCATTGATTCCCATTTCGCAGTCCTCAGTACAGACGCACTACATAAATGCCCTGGTTCCGGATCACTTGGTCTCATTATTTCCGCAGACGTTTATGCTCGAAAAACTGTTGTTGCCTTCGTCTTTTCACATAGTTCTCTTTGCGATACGTTGCCTCTCCAGGGCCCGCAGGTATCGCTCACATGCCACGGCATGGGAATTATTTCTTCTTCGTAATTCTCTATACTGCCTGTAATATCAAAGAATCGAACAAAAAGTATCAAACGTCCGCTCGATTATTGAGAATAAAATTTATTCTTTCAACATTCAATTTCCGAGTACCGTGAATTCTCCTGATCATAAGAGATCTTGGAAGATGTGTACTTCAATATGAAATTTTATAACGAGTTTCTAATTTTTTATCATTTGGAACAATCTTCGGAAGCAACAACATATTATTGTACGTGTTAACGAAGTGAAAATTTCACGGCTCTAAAGTAAATGATTTATTACTCATTCCGAAAGGAAGAAGACCTCGAGAAGATCTTCTTAAAGTTAAACGCACACCTCGAATATAACTTCTCCCACAATTTTTTCGTCACTTGAAGCTGCCATTCACCACTTCTGAGCACTTTGTATTCGCGATGCAATAAATTTTTACGTTTCTGTTCGTTTCTGTTGTACATTTTTGTCGTCAGACGGTTTTCGAATTCACGCCTGCTAAACATAATTTCTACTGTCGTTATGCTTGGAATCGTCCAGCCCCGATGAGCGCTCGAGTGTATCGTCGATGGAGGGTTCGTCTCGAAGATCGTCTTATTGCACCCGATTCTCATTATCAAAAAGCATGTTTCTTACGCCTTTCCTATTGCAGGTCACGTAAGTATACAACGAGCCAGACAAAGGCCCTGTTTCATTTACTAGTTTCCGCCAAATGTCAGCGGATTTAGCCATTATTTTATTCCCATCCACGATCGCGCTTTTTATTCGCCTGGATGGTAGCGTGTATCTTGGTGTAATCGTGAGTGATCGGCCTTCCTCTTGCAGGCGC
Source organism: Chrysina gloriosa (assembly GCA_038088585.1). Classification (NCBI taxonomy): domain Eukaryota; kingdom Metazoa; phylum Arthropoda; class Insecta; order Coleoptera; family Scarabaeidae; genus Chrysina; species Chrysina gloriosa. The sequence goes on along the minus strand of CM076093.1, from coordinate 38,549,931 downwards.
CATTATACGCGAAAGCTGAATTTGAGATTGATCGAAAAATCGTTGACGTGCCTTACTGGAGTCTTCAGTCGCGACTGAATTTCATCGTTGAAAATTCGGCAATAGGAACAATATATAGATCTACGAATTTAATTGGTTTTATAAGCCCCGATTACTAAACGCGGCCCTCTTTGATGGAAAAACTCTTATCGAATATCGCAAACTCGTGCGATTCATGTGAGGAGTGCCGCTATTCTGTGTTTATATGTTTTGTTTATAAGTTTTGTTAAAAATCTACTTCGACTCGCCGGAGAATAAGGGGCTCGTTTGGAAAAAATTTTGTTTGATTCCTAGAAAATACCACATAAAACGAAGGGACGCAACTGGACGGTGTGCGAAACTTCGAATGAACAATGGCGAGTACCTTCACTATTATCGAAAAGCTAGAGCTTACTAAAATTTGCTCTCATAGCGTATTATCCAGGATTTGGAACTCACAATCTTAATATTGAGAATCACAGCATGAACAGTCGTCTGTTTCTTGAGTGACTTATTCATTCTTTTAAAAATTTTTTCATTTTATACAAATACTGCCAGACTTCGGGAAAACGATTTGCAAATATGTTACAATCAACCGGTACAAAAAAATTATCAAATGTTGTTTGTGAATGTGAAACTACTTACCAATTTCTCTCCGTCGAGATGAACGAGAGGTACAATACTTACCAATATAGGAGCGTTCTTCTTTATAAATTTCATTATCGCTCTCATCTTTTCACTCGATTGATTCTTATCAGCATCACTTTCACAAGACACAAAAATCGCGACCGGGATATCTCGAGAGCAAATAAGTATTGCAACGTTTCGGCTTAGCTTAAAGTTTTTGTGCTCTATTATTATAGATTTTACCTCTTGTGGTTCGAACGGTTGGGGGTAGATTTTACATACAAGGGGTTGATTTGAGATGTTCGCTTCTACGTATATGAAAAGCACATAATTATAGCACTCAACAGATCTCTGTTTACTAATTTTTAAATGGGTGGATGCTAGCTTCACATCAAGCCAGCACCCACTTTTCAAATTCGATTTTCTCAAAGATCGCTTCGAGCACAAAAATCGCGATTGTGGCACATAATTAGCACATAAAGAGCACATAATTCCTGCACAAACGAATTTCGCATTCGAGGTTGTGGGGTGCCAGCTTGACAGACCTCAAACAATCTATTTATTAGTGGTATATTTTATAAATTTACACATAATTTTACGAAACAAATCCAATTGTTAGTATCGAGACAAACACAAAATCTTAATTATCTATGTGATATTCGTTTCTGGTATTAAACGAAGTCGGTAATATTTTTCGAGATGATTTTCGACGTGATAATTCCATCTGTGTTTGATCAACCACATAGAGCTGAAGATGCCTCTATGATTATTTTTACACATCTTTCCGCTGCATGTGTGTGACAAGGAAGATATGCTACATCAGGCAGTATTTCCTTCAAATTAACATCTTTTTTGTTATAGATTGCAAAATTTCATTTTTTGATATATAGTCTGTAGCTGAAAAATTAAATGTTGGTAATGTAAATATCCTAACGTCGGTGGTCGATTCTGATTGTAATCTGGCTTTTATAATTCGTCGTAGGGCTGGTCGGCGATCATATAACATACCTAGTAAAATATTCTTTGTACCACCAAAGAAACCATTTCCCTGGATAACTGGGTCAATAATATTTTTAACTCTTGTCGTAAGTATGGGGATAAATTTATTGACTGGCATAAATCTTTGGCTTCATTGTCACAAGATGACTCACTTTTAGTTAGATACCCCATCGAGGCATAAACTTTCACTATAAAAGTTGTCAGTGTTACTAAATATTACCGTAAATATACGACAATATTCGATTTCCTCTCCTTGAATGGGCCAATTTTCCTGAATTTCGTTTTCTATACCCGCAGAACAAGTACTAGAATCAATTGCTTTGCAAATATCCAGCAGATATACCATTAAGTTTTTAAACGTATTAAACCATTTTAAATTTTTTGTTAATTAAGCAACGACAATTTTCCGACAACTTCTCGAAGACTCACTTCTTTATCTTAAAATGTATATATAATATTTCGTGACCTTTTATACTTATCTTATATGATAGATCTCTACCGCTAATAGGGCAATAACTAATAATAATGACCTATTAGCGGTAGAGATCTATCATATAAGCTTCTTTATCTTTAACAACGTCTGTCTTTATAAAATTTTCAGAGCATGAGCTAAACTGATTCTGTGTGTAAAGCTGCTTTAGTACTCCAATTTTGGTACCCAGTTGGTAAAACTCATTGTCCTGTACATCTACCACAACTGCAATAATGCTTTTCGGGTCAGTTTTAGCTCTGTCAATGTCAGTATTACATTTTGGCCAACTTTCATATTTGGATATTTATCAGCCGACATAGCTTGGTCTTCCAAATTCAATTTTGCTGTTCTTCTTATTGTCTGGACAGATTATACCTTTATCGATATTGAATCTTCTTGAGCTTAAGTTGCGTTTTCTGTCTCTGAATCGTTACATTGATATCATTGGTTATTTGCTTCTCCTTCATCTTTTCGGTTACAATCATTTCGTTTTTTTGTGTGTTTGTTCCTTACATTGTCACTGTTTTGTCCTCTTCTGACTCATTTTCAACAACGTTGTCTTCCTTGCCCTGTTCAATTACATTTTTGATGTTAATATTTGGTTCCGTATTTTGTTTGCAAACGCAACAAATTCTCGATAAATCTTCTTAAGACCGTAATAGTCCAATCATATCTTTAAGAATTGCTCACGTCGCAATGCCCATTGTCATTGGACTACCAAACATTGCTTCGCAGGGGAGGCATTTAATTCCATCATGATATGCTCTATTTTTCATAGCCTGGGTGAATTTCAAGCCTTCTGACTACTTTGACGACTGATTGGTTTCCATCCACGTGCTGATCAAATTCTTGATGTCTGGATTGGCACGCTCCATTGATCCTTGACTCTTGCTATGTCTCGGCTTTCCATGTACGATTTTAACATCCGGCCACATTGAGCATAAATTTTCAATTGCTTGGTTACAAAATCCAAGAGATGGTATGCAACTTCTGCTACGCGTTTAGTTCGAGCACGAAAGATCACAAATTTAATAAGATCGTCTTGGTAAACTAACATGAATTTATAATTTCCGTCAGGTCCGTTTGTAGGTCTATGAGATCTACTTGATAACGTGAGCTCATTTCACTATGAAGCTTTATATCATATTTGGCAGTTTTGTTTGGAATATACTGCTATATGTTAATCTGCCACGCCACAACAGTAGTGCTTCATCAAGTGATAAGTTACGTCCAGGGTAGTACACTTTTCTGATATTTTCAAGAATATGTTCTCTAATGTTACTAATTTTATGTGATAGGTTATCATTTTCATTGTAGAAACACATACATCGAAGTATCATTTCGAATTGATTTCGTCCCATGGTTTTTGTAAATAATGGATGACAGTAGATTTCTTGTTTTGAACAATAAGATTTTATGCTAGGCATCGGTACATTACCCATTGCAATCCACAAGCCAACGAACTTTTTAAATTCAGTTTGATCAACATTTTTCCAACGACGCATATTCGATTTTCTCTTCAAATTTTTTGGAAACTCTAACTGCTTTAGAATTTGTCCAGTATACAATTTTGTTGAATAGTGTTTCGTCAAATAAAGTAAGAACCTCATCAATGGGTAAGTTATTTTCATCAAAATGGATTTTCACCCCTTCTGAGCGCGTAAAATCATATACGATAAGATCTTCATCACTATTCCCTCATTCGCTGGGATCCATCGTAGGTTCTTCAGCTTCTAAATTTAAAATTTCAGATCCAACAGATTCATCCGAATCTGATTCATCAGAAAAATGTATGCTGCTTTCAGAATCATTAAAATGGTACTTCATATTCTTCACCATCAGAATTAGATTCATCTGAACTTATACCATATTCTTCTATACGATGTATTTCGTCTTCCAATTCTCTTTCAGTCAATTTTCGTTTCACGCCCTTCATAACTAAATATTCTTGAAAATAAATAATAATACCTTTTATTTATTTTCAAGTATATCATGAGAAGTAAACTATAACGTTACATACACACACTACATGTAAACATTAACATAACCTATAAACAAGTCAGAACCACGCGTCACAAGTGTGAATCATACCTTCCTATAGACCGCTATGTAATACCAATGCAATTGCTATAAACCTCGATTAGAAATTATACAATGGCTACGCTTATATCATCGTCCCAAATATGAGTCGTTGGTCTGTTAGAGAAAACCGTATGGCTCAAATATAAGTCGGTTGGTAGCGAACGTGTTAAACTGTTGCCGTACATTAAAGTGGAGAATAATTGATGATAAAATTGAGTGGTTATTTTTACAAAAAGGACGGATTTTATGGGCATATTTGTAATTTTTGTGGTATTATTGGATCCGCCAGAATAGAACATTCTTCCGAATATAAAACTGATTGGTATAACGATGTCTAAATATCGTAATTTATGTAATTTTTTACGAAATGCCGATCGACATCAGTAGGGTATCTATGGGAGTATGTATCCTTTTTTTTAATCTTATTTCTATATATGTTTAAAGGAAAAAATAAAATATAAAAAGAAATAATTCGTGCATTTTATTTATTTACAATATAATTATAAAGTATTTTGAAATTATGTTGGGTGCACATACATGCATTATTGCTACGTACATTTGATGATAAAAACGGGGAAATTCTGTTTTAACTAAATTAGGCACATTATCATCGTTTTCTAAATTAATAATTTCCACATTTACGTATTTTTTAAGATAATCACGCTTTTGATGCCCTTTCACGTATATTTCATTATATGAATTACAAATGCTATTTAAAATATTCTTCATATGTTTCAAATTACATAACCCGATGAGTATCGAAGATTGAAGTGATTGTATTCCAACCAACGAATCTTTTTGGGAGAAATACTTCTACTTCTTCATTCAATTGTACGATAAGGTGAGGCCCAAATCGCGTTTGCACTCCTCTCACGTTTGTGGTTCTATACTCTATCCTATTTTGAATTTTTTTAATTGATTTCTGTTCTTGTTGTAATAACGAACCAAAGGGTATTGGAGCTTTAAACAACATGTGAAGATTTCTTTCACCATCGGTTATACTCATTTCTTTTGGTAAAAATTTCGGTAGTACGTTGAATCCCTGTATCCACCATTAGGATCGGTTCGGAAAAGCGGTTGCGATATATTTTATTTCTGTGTGTCATGCTTAAGATGGGCGATATTAATCCATCCAAATACTTAATTCTGCGGCGAAATCGATCCTTATTAACATACCGCATCCATTTAGAAGTTCGTTCTTCATCATCAACCCATCTGTATACAATAATATTATCGCTGAATCTTGTTCTCTTCTCCACCACGACGTTCGTACGATACTACGTTGTCATGGATAATAAGACAGTAAGCTACTGTATTAGCAGCGAACGCTATGTCAAACTCTTAATTTAATGTCCACTGTGGAAGATTTCACAGATTCATTCTGTTGAGCAATCTATTACGTAGAGGGGGTATTCGTGGAAGGCATTATAATCTACAAGCGGTTGTGCAATCGGATTTCCGTAATAACTTGATTGAAAGGCTGCATATATCCAATATTCATTTTCAGATTTAAATTATTATCGGAATTTAAATGTAATTTTATATTGTTGATTGAAGCGTGTTCAAAACCGCTCGCATCAGCTACTACATTATCTTCTATTTGTTT